>WAAB01022924.1:0-36992 GCA_013389865.1 Piaya cayana
TGTAAATAATATCTTCCTAATTTCTGGTCTAAATCTCTCCTCTTTTAGTTTAAAAACATTACCCCTTGTCCTGTTGCTACAGGGCCTGTTAAAAAGTTTTCTCCCACATTTCTTCTAAGCCCCCTTTAAGTACTGACAGGCCTCAATAAGGTCTCCTTGGGAGTCTTCTCCAAGCAGAACCACCCCAGCAATCTCAGCCCCTCTTCACAGCGCATGTGTTCCAGGCCTTTGGTCATGTTTGTGGTCTCCTCTGACCCTACTCCCAACAGGTCCATGTCCTTCCTGTGCTGGCACAGAAGTCTCATTTTAGCACTATGACTGGGTACAGAGCTTGGCAGCTGTTTGCTCCTGGTAGAAAAGCTGGTGGTGGGCCATAGCTTTAATTGTAAGAGCACCTTGCAAGTGGCCTTCTTCCAGGATACAAAAACCAGAATACCTTTTTATCCTTTGTTTTGTGGCCACTTCTGGTGCGTGGCCCTGGGCTTGTTTCCTTTCCTGACAGGCCCCTTGGAGGGGAGATGTGAGGTTTCAGTCTCCTACTGGTGTGTTCTGTCTTAGAGTAGATGCAGATTGTCAAAAAGAGGACTGTAACTATTATGTGATGTATGAGGCAACGTTATCGCTTCGTGGATCTAGGAGTGAGATCCTTGCTTCAGACTTGTACTGTGTTTGTACATCCCTTAACAGTTATGAAGACAGGCTAGAACAAGGCTGGTCTCTTTGGGACTGCTGGTATTGCTACACTGGGAACCAAGGTACTTGGAGAGTATTTTCAGCTGCTTGCTACTATGAAGTCTTCAGATTTCTCATGTGTTTCCAAGCTCACTCAGTTTACTGCAAAAGCTGGTTGAGCAACAGGAAAGATCCTAACAGTGGGATAAACAAAATAATAATAAGCTTTTACCTTATGCAATGCTTGCTGATCTGTAGAACACAAAGAAAGTAACAGATGGGAGCTATATGGAAGTGTTGCAGCCTGCAGCTGCAGGCTTTCCATACAGAGTATGGTGAGGACAAAGGCAGAGCCAGAAGAATATACCCTTTATAATTGGGTACATATGAGAAGCAGGAAGAAAGCATTTCGGGGCAATTTTGTGGCCTGAAACACAAATATTTGTGCTGTTTTTTTACTACATAGCGTTGCACACTTCCTAGGGTTCTCAGGTTGCAGTGATTGTGAGCACATTTTGCATTCCTTGTGTAGTGAGGAAGGTGTTCAGGTCAAAGTTGCTGCAAACCTGTGTTTCTGCTTACTTTCTTCTAGGCTTTTGGACAGATCTGCTTACTGCCATTCTTAATAAGGTAAGCATGAGGAGTTTTCTCCCCCTGTAAGTTTCTCAGTTTCCCTTTTTTTTTTCCCCCCAAGTTTGCACACCACTTGCAGTTTATCTGAAATGGCCTTCTGTAATAGGGAAGCTGCATAACTTGATTGGAGAGTGAAAAAGATTATTTCTTAGATGTTGTTTACTAGATTAGATTACTTTTTTGTAACTACTGTGGTCTGAGTAGGCCTCTGTCAGAAGAAATTAACGTTTTCATCACACTCACATGCACAGAAATGAAATTTACCAGCTTGGCTCTTGATCTTTTTGTTCTTTTGCTAAAGAGTAGCCTTGTCTTTCAAAGCTTGTAGATGTGCAAGTCTGCTGTGTTTTATCACCAGTAGCAATGAAAGAATAGTAGTAGTGGGGAAATGAGGCCAGACATAATGTGGAGAGATTTTAGTATGTTCTTTTTAAAGATAGTCACTATTTTAGGTGACTTTTCTCCTTCTCTCTCACTTAGAATTCTGTAGAGAAATTGTGCTTTCAAGTGTATGTTGCACTAAGAGCCACTTAGGTCAGAGGTATCAGGAATCTCAAACCCATGTTTGGCTCACGAAGTTTGGCCGTCATTTGGTGGGTCATTTGTGTAGATCCCACGACATGGAGAAATGTCTTACACACAGTTGAATCCCATAATTTTTACTTGAGGTGTGGGCTTTTTGAGTGAGTCAAACCCAGCCAAGTGTCACTACTGTCACACAGCCAATCACTTCTTGATTTAGAATCATAGAATAGTTTGGGTTGGAAGGGATCTTAAAGATCATCTAGTTCCAACCGCCATGTGATTTCCTTGCTTTAGGTGTTCCAAGCCTTGACCTTGTGCTGCAGTCCCTTTTTTTTCCCTCTCTATTCCTGTCTTATTGTTTTGTGGGTGATTTTTCTAATTAAAAAATGAATTGAAAACTTTATCCATTTCTTTCCCAGCTTGGGTTTATGAAGGCTGGCTGGCCTTATGTCAAGGGTAGGAGGCTTTCTTAAGCAGGCAGGATCGATTTTAGGAAAGGTGTGAGAGATTATCTTGTAACTGTTGCAGCTCCCTGTGGTGAGAGCAGACTGCTAAAACAAAATGTTCTTGGGTAAGGTTCCCTTTGAACAGTCTGAAAAATTAGTCATGGTAAAGCTTGCAGAGCCTGGCAGCGACTCTTCTCTCTTTCAGACTGAACAACTTCTCGCTGATGCGTTCACTTGACATTCATGAAGATCCCACATTTATCCCAGAGGTTGCCGCAGAGGTTACGGAAGGCAAATCTGAGGCTAAAAGCACTTCAGATATTATTGAGCAGCTGATAGATGCAAGGTCAGTATGTGATGTGGAAGAGCACAATGTTGGTGCTGTGATATTCGTGGGAAGCTCTTTATGTCAGTAATCTGGATTAAAATCTTTTCCCACAACCCAGCTACTTGGCAAAACAAATAGTGCTGTTAGTCATCTTTCATAATTTAAAAATTGGTCGTAGTTACAAGCATTGTGAAGTTTCTACAAGCTTCAGGGAGTTTGCTTATTGGGGAGAGACTAAATTCCTGTAGCTAGGATTCTGGTTACACTGTTAGAGCAGATACACTTAGTGGCTGGCTAGTTAGTGTATATTTAAAGTGAGTTGGCAGGTGTGCTGTTTCTTGTCTGCAAGGAATCGAATATATACAGGTTGCTTGGAGGAGAGAGGGAACACAGGTTAGGAAGGAGGTGTACCACAAGCAATTAGGGTTTGTTAGTTAAGTGGCTTGGATAAAAGCCTGTGAGCTCCTTGATTGCAGCCTGTACTTGATTAAATTCAGGTGAAACGTTATTTACACTTGTGTGTCTCGCTGAGGTGTGATGCTGAGGTGGGAGCACTTGGGCTGCTATGAATGTTCTTCCTATCTGGTTTTATTTCTTTGTTGTGGGCCTATCCAGAAGTTACTGAAAACGTCAATGAGCTGCACTTCACCAGCATCTCAGAGAGTGGATTCTTTGTATATATCTCAGCTTTTAGAAGGACTAAGCTTGCTCCCTGATTGATTTTTTTAGGATAGACTACTTTGGAGGGAGGGTCGTATTTCCTGCAGGCAGGGGTCAGAGCACGTGCAGCCTTCTGGCTCCTGTGTCCCCAGCTCTGCCAGTGATGGATTGAGGGAGAGGTTACTGGAGCCTTGTCTTTTCCTTGCACAGCACATTATGTGCCATATGCTGTCCTATATCAGGATATGACTTTGGTTAGAGTGATGATATGGCGACACCACATGGGTAGGAATTGTAGCTGGCTCTTCAGATGATCTTATATTCATTCTATTGTAATGAGAAAGTCTATTTCTTATGCGCAAGAACCATCAATTTAGTTTCTAAGCAGTTTGCTGATGTGGATGTGTTATGGCCTCAGGCTGTGTCAGGGGAGGTTCGGATTGGACATGAGAAAAAACGTCTTCATCAAAAGGGTTCTCGGGCACTGGCAGAGGCTGCCCAGGGAGGTGGTTGAATTCCATCCCAGGAGGGATTTAAAAGATGGGTAGAGGAAGTGCTTAGGGATATGATTTAGTAGCAGACAGGTACAGTTGGGCTTGATGACCTCAAAGGTCTTTTCCAACCTAGTGGTTTTATGATAATGTATCCTTGTGTGCCTTTTCCCCATCCTGCATCACAAACTGTATGGTGCTGCTGGCTATCTCTGCTGTCATACACGTGACAGAGATCCTGGGAGCAGGTTTACCAGTATATTCTAGCTATTATATAGTGTTGCAGTGATGAGTAGCAAATGTAAATCTGCAATAAATTTTGAACAGTTTAATGGCCGCTGTGGAAATACAGCAGAAATATGAAGCAACTAAAGCACGTCAGCAAGACTGACCCCTTATTTCTGTGGCACTCTCAGTGTACCTGGTTTGTAGCATGTGTGCAAGGTGTCTGACAGTGTGAGCTGAAATACATAGGCTAATGGTCTGAACAGTGACCAGAAGGTTTACTGTGTAGTGATGCCCAAACCTGCACTGGACTGCAGTGCTGTAATCTGCCGGTCTAAACAAAGGTGGCTTGGATGGTTCACAATTGCCCATTTAATCTTTTATTTGCAGGTCTGATTCTGCTAGCAATGGGTTTAGCTTCAAAGGGATCAAAGACTACCTGGACTGCTACCGGTAGGTGAAATTATGGTCTTGAAACAACCTTCCCTGTTATGGGCTTCTACTTTCCCCCAAGCTATCAGGCATCTCTTTGGATTGCTCTTGAGCAACCACTATTTAGCATCACCCTCTGCAGTCCTTTTCCTCTAATAAAATAATGAAAGAAAGCCAACTGGGAGAGCTGGAAAAACTTTTACAAGCCCTACAAGGATACTGAAATGCTATTTTCCTTGGCTTATTGACAGTCTTCTCTGGGAGGCATTTTTACGTACCTTGTTTGCCCAAACATGTGAATAAGAAGGAAGGGAAGGTTCATCTGGGTGATGCAAGTTACACATACTTTCAGTCTCTGCAGAATCCCTTTATTCCTCAGCTTCTTGTGCTCCTGTGAGCAGTTTGCCTGCTTCCAGCCAGTAACCGTGTCCAACTTGGGAAGAGCTTTGAAGCACATCTCTTTCTGTAATGTTCTTTGAGTTCTTGGCTGCTCCCTTTTTATCTGGTGGTTCAGGAGTATCTGGGTAACCCTCCTATCTCCTGTCCCTACTCCAGGGGCTGGGGGGATGCTGTGTAGGAAAATTCTCCCCTGAAGGAAGGGAGTCTCCTGTCTTCATGGTGTCGACTGTGTTGAAATCATCACCACGCACAGATTCTTATCTAGTTTTTACTTACAGTTGTGACAGCTGTCGTCTTGTTACATTAGAGACAAACCTTTTGAGTATGGTGTGGGGGTCTTGTAACAAGGTCCCAACTTCTGTCTTGTAGGAGTGGGAAGCTGACACCATCTCAGGTGGCAAAGAACATCATTGCCGTGTTGGAGGACTGCGACAAATCCACACCCCCACTCAGAGCCATAGTACAATGGGACCAGGAGCAAATAATGCTGGTAATGTCTGCCTCTGGGAGGAGAGGGGCCTCTGCCACCCGAAGAGCAGCAGCATCCATTAGAATGGGGCAGAGGCTCTGCTGATATATTGCATAGAAAAATATGTACATTTTTCCTCTCTCCTTGGAGTCCTTTAGAGGACTAAACAAGTTTGCTTTCCTTCCTGCAAAGAGTGGTAGCATTAAAGCAATCTGTTTCGTGCTGGATGGCTATGTTTGAAGTGTGACTTATGGGCTTAAGTTGCATGCATTAGGATAGATACTTCCAACTGGTAGTTTCTCATCAGCATATGGTGGAAAAAGAAAGAAACTTTTATAGTTTGACTCAGTAGAAGCTTGAGAAAGCCATTTTTGATATCTGTTCTGATACTGGTAATGACCTTCAGCTCAACTAAATATATAGAACATACACATTTATTTTCCCTCTGTGCAGATGGCTGAGGCCTCCACAGCTCGTTACAGGAATAAATGTACCCTGTCTTATCTGGATGGCATCCCAGTGTGTCTGAAAGAAGAGTTCAAAGTGGTGAGTTTGCTTTTCTAGTTGTCAGTTCATGCTGCAGGTGGTCAACTTCAACAGCTCGCTGTAACAAGGCCAACTTGTTAGCAGAAGCCAGAGAATGTTAGTAATGAAGGGTAGTATGTGGGTTTTTAATGAGTAGGATTAACAAGTTTTTGCCAAGTGAAGACAGATCTTGGGTACAGCAGGCATGTTCTGTGTCTTGTACTGATCTCTTTAATGCATAGAAATTAGAGGGTAGGAGTGGGAAACAGTCCCTCTTATAGTGAAATAAGGATGTATAAAAGCATCTGTAGCAGTGGGTGTAACTGTCTCTGTACCTCAGGCACTGACTTTGCTCCAGTGGCAAAGTATCCCTCTCTCTTTACATTAAAGGGTAGAAATATGCAAGTTACTTTGAAATTTCCCACTTACAAGGAGTTTTGCCTGTGACCTAACAACATTTTTTATTAAATACTCCTGGCAGTGCTATCAAGCTTTTGTAGGCTCTGAAGAGACCTACCCATAGGGTGGGAAGTCCTGGTTACGTACAAATTCTTCCATTGCTGTCTTGAAGTAAAAAGTGCTTAGCTTACTCTAAAAAATGAGTCCATCTGGCATTGTGGTATTTGTCTCACCTTGGTGCCTTGCTTCAAAGTACTACAGAACTAAAATGCTGCAGCACTGTCCATAGACAAATGGAAAATAGAGTTTCTGTGTGCTATGGGGCCAAAGTGATTGTTCTGCAGCCTCTGTGAGTAGCAATTGCATCGCTGCAGGGAGGTACACGTTTTGGCTGTCTACCTGTTTTGCTCTTCTGTATCATGTTATTAAAAGGACTCCTCTGCATGGGAGAAGGAACAAATATTGAAGGGTTAAGTGTCCCTCCTAATAGAAACCACCACAGGACAAGTTGAAGTGCGCATGTGAAGCATGCACATGTGCCAGCCTGTCTTGCCAGGGTTTTAGGATGAATAAAAAGGTGCCTTTTTCCTAAGGTACCATACCATCACCGAGTGGGAACAGTGTATCTTGGGACAGAACCCGAAACAGAAGATGCTACAGTGGCCAAGAAGCTGCGAGAGGCTGGGGCCATCATTATTGGAGTCTCAAACATGCATGAACTAGGGACTGGAACAACTGGATGCAACCCTAATAGGTAAAAATCCCCTTCCACTCTCTTCCCCTCAGTTTAGAAAGAACTAGAAGTCTGTCCAGAACTGACAAGGAAGGGCACAAAAATAGGTTAAACATTTAAGAACAAAACTGACAGTAACGCCCTATGCAGGGATAACCCTGGGGGTATGAAAACCCAGCATTGTAGATTTGTGGATATGTTAGAGTAGCCACAGAAGCCTGAAGGCTCGTGAAACCAAAGGAAGGAGATGATCCAAGTTGTGTCAGCTGAGTAAGGAACTTGTTTTGCCAGGCCTGGAGGATGAGCAGTAGACAAAAGCAGTGAAAGAAAACAAACAAGTAGCAATCTAATGCTCAGTTGCAGCAATGACTAAAGGCTAAGAACAGTAAGAAAAGATACAGTCATCTCAGGAGAATATAGTGGTTTGATTTCCTAGCTAAAACAGTTTTACTGGCATTTGTTTCACTGTTGTGAATTCTCCAGTTATAGCCAAGCTGAGAATGGCTATGCCAGAGCAGTGGTCCTCACATCCTTAATAAGCTGTGTGCAGAGCCACACTTTGTGCACGTGCAGCTGGATGGAACTGGGGCTTCCCCTCAGCTGCAACAACATGCCAGAGCCTTTTGACTGTGTGAAGCCAAGTGGATACCCTGCTGCCTGGCAGGTCTCTGGTGTCTGGCGACTGTGGTCAGACTGGAGACTTCTGGAGTCTTGAGTAGAGGGCAGAGCTGGGGATGCTGACCTGCTCATCTGGAAGAATTGCTGGTCACCAACTGCCCCACCTTTTGGAACTTTGTAGTGCACTGTGGCAGGCAGTAATGGCACAGGCCCAGCACAGATGGAGAAGCTGGTGCAGCATCCTTTTGCTTTGAGTTCGTCTCTTCTGGATGGGCTGCTTATGGTAACAAGAGTTTGGACTCTGGGGCAGAAGTCTTTTCTGCATCTTGTTTTCTAAGGACACAGCACTATCTGGGATTAAATGGTATCTATTTACTAAGAGATCAGAATCCCTGAGCTGCGTTTCTGGATCTTTTCATGCCCAGTAGAGCACACAGTCCTTCATAGGAAAAGATTCAACACTTATTTGTCTGCTTCAGGTACCACAAGATCCCAAGGAATCCCTACAAGCCTAACCACTTCACGGGTGGGAGCTCTAGTGGGTCAGCAGCAGCTGTAGCAGCAGGTAGGTAGTCCTAAATGGAGTTCAGAGGTGGTAGGAGTAAGGTGCTTAGCCAAAGTACTTCAAGCATTTAGTTTTTATGAAGGCGTTTAGAAGCTGGAGGGAACTCCTTTCTGAACAGAGCTCTGTCTGCCATGTTGGCTACAGCTGCTGGTAGAACAGACAGAGTAACACAATGCCTCTCTGATCACAGGCCAACATGTGGGTTTTTTGTAGGTCTCTGCCCCGTGGCTATTGGTACAGATGGAGGCGGCTCTGTGAGGATTCCTGCTTCATTCTGTGGTGTGGTGGGGCTGAAAGGTAAAGCCCTTTAATCATGGAGAGGGGGTGTGTCTTGTTTCCTATATCAGACAGAAAGCCACAAACAAGTTGGGGACAGTCCTTTAATTCCTGTCAAGCAAAACCTGACCAGAGAAAGGAATTTCAGGGTATGACACCCTGAACAATCATGTGGGTTAGACGGGCAGATTGGAAGTATTCTCAGTACAGGCTGAACAGATGTTAAAAAAACCCTAACTTGAGTTAAATAGTAAACAAAACATTTGCTGCTTTTATTTCTATCCACTTGTCCTTTTTTAGTCTTCCTCCTTTGCTGGGAGGTGTTCCCTACATAGTCGGGTATCTGTAGTGAGATGGTGAAAAGCATCTCCACCTGTGGTAGTTTGCCATTAGCCTAGTAACATGGAGAGGCTGATGCTGCTCAGATTTATTTCTGGTAACTTAAAACTCATGATTGGCTTGTATGAAACTACGACGTAGCCATTTCCTCTTATCTCAGTGTTGCAAGAAGCAGGAATGCAGTTTTTGCAGTAAGCACTAATGTAATCGAGAATGTGCAGAGGATGTAAGGAATGCACAGGGCAGTGTCTAGTGTGGAAGGTGGCAGGGCAGGATTGTCACTGGGAGGAGATGCCAGCCTTCAGGAATGGGTTATCATTCCAAAGGATCTCAGCTGCTTCATCCGAGACCATATACTTGGCCATTACTCTGTTTTTCTGTCTTTCATGTGTTATCAATTTGATTAATCTTGATTTTTCCAAGAAAGATAATGATGACTTATGATGGATAAAATCTAACTGGTCAGAAAGGTGATACAAGTACTCACAGAAGACATTTGGTGCTTGGCACAAAGTCTCACTGGTGAAGTGAATGAGATCTCCCAGGGTGTGGTATCTCCTGCAGTTGATAATTCTGCTTCTGCCTCTCCACCCTCCATAACATAGATGCTGCTTCTACATATTTAAATGCATGTATTTCAAAATGTCCCTGCACATTTCCCCTCGATTAAATAATTTTGGGGGGGGGAAGACAGTTTCATTTTTTGTTGAATGCATCTTTTACTGGTGAGACAGATGGTGGTCAGCAGAACAGGGTACTGACAGATTAGTGATTGGGCTCTGAAACCACAGAACTAAGTGTCTGGCAGGGGTTTTTTGCTTAGTGACCGGGTGCACGAGAGCCATCAATGTCACATCTTACCGGTGACTGCTGCTATCTAACTAACGGCCCATTTCTTTTTCTCTAGGTACATTTGGGCGCATCAGTGCTCACGGCAGCTTGCCACTCTCCTACTCCACTGTCAGCGTAGGTAAGAGGAGTTGTGCTCCACTTCAGGGACCTTGCTGCATGGTCCTCTCACGGGGAAGGCAATCTGTGCCTACAAAAGACCTTTGGAGGAAAGTACTACTTACCCCTTGTCACATTTTCTTAACTGGTCTCTCTTTTAACAGGCCCTATCTGTGCATCAGTAGCAGATGCAGCCATTGTTTACCGTATCCTTGCTGAGCCAGATCCGCTCTATCCATACGGTAGGTGAGCCTTCCCCCTTCTTAAGCCCAGGTGCTCGGCCTTCCTGGAGGAATCCTAGATGAAAGGAGGAACTCTTGTTTGTTCTCTGCAGGACTAAAACAGCCCAAAGCAACCCTATCTGATATGTGTGCTCCTGACCTGAAAGGCTTAAAACTGGGAGTGGACTGGACATTTTTTAAGGTGCCTGTTCTCTCCCCCCCTCTCTCTCTCTTTCTGCTGCTTTGCAAAATGACATTATAAAGATGTTCAATGCCTTCACTGTTCTCTTGATCATCATTAGAGCTTCTTATATTTAGTCCTATAATTGGAAGAGAATATAGCCTGTATGAAAACATCAACAGGGGTATTTTTTTTCCTAAGGCAACTTTTGAGTAAAAGTCTGTTAGGGGCATGAGGAAAGGTAATGACTGTATGTATAGTTGATGGCAGTATGCTTCCCCATACTGCTCTTTCTTGGAAGCAGTGCTTTTGAACTGATTACAAAAGGCAGTTAGTTTAAAATCAAATGAAGAAAATCAGTGTATCCATGTGGTGACAAAACTGTAGCTGCTGAATCACATTTCATTATTCCAGTGTAGAAACTGAGCTTGCAAGGTAGTATTTATTGCCTGGCAATTGCGTTGCAGTGCCACAAATATGCTCAAGGTTTTTTCCCTGGAGGAAAACAAGGACTCTAGCCCTGCGCCAGTGCAGAGGAGGAAGATCCTCTTAGGAAAAGATGACCTTTCATTTTCCTTAGGGGTATGAGCTGCCAGCTGTTCCCTTGGGGCAGGTGGCCTAAGGCAGGGCTGTGTTTCACAACGAGGAAGGATAGATGCCCTGGGGAGTATGCTCACTAAAGAGAAGAGTACAGTTGCTAAAGTCTACTTAGTTCTTTCCTCTTATTTTCTAGGCATGTGATGCTGAAGTCCTGTCCATCTGTGAGAAAGGTAAAGAGGAAAATTTTCTAAGTCTCTTATTCTTCCTGATGTCACGGTATCATTGTGGTGTTCCTCTTACATATGCATTAAAAGGATCTCGCCTGAAGTCCTTGAAGACAGATGCTTAAAGAGGTCTGGCTGGATGAACAACAATAGCTTTGTATTACAGGGCCGTTCCTGACTGCCAGGGGTTAAAGAGTTTAGCAGTTGAAGGCTTGTCAGGTTACAATGGAACAACAGAGTCCAGTGTGCAAAGCCTCTGTCTGTATAAAGACAGATCTGTGCTCAGTAATGCTTACTCTGCAAGCTTTAATAGTAAAAGACTTTTAAAGGGAGAGACTTGTTTCACAATATAATGTTCAGTAGGAAAGACAAGGCTATGTCTTTGTGATGCATCCAGTCTTCTGGTATTTCCTTGAAATTAGCCAAATGGTGCCTTTAGGCTTTTTTTTGTAGCACTTTAGCTTTTAGACTAAGGAAAATTGACCCTGGTGAATACTTGGGAGTGGAGGAGAAAGGCTCTACAATGCTTGGTATACAGTTGACCTCCTATGCATTGGAGCTCAGATAGTTCACGATATTCACAGGCTTGCTTTGCCTTTCTTCAGCCTCCTTAGTTCCATAGACATGCTTCTACATATATGGAATTTTCTTAGGAGAGATGCATCACAAGCCAGGGGGTATAAGCTTGGGTATTTATGACAAAGTTGGGGTTAAAGTAAGAAGGGGATTCTTTTTAGAAGGCAAAAGATCACTTTTCCTGAAGTTTTGGTGTTCAGCCCTGCTGAAGTGCAACAGGATTTAGTGAACCTATGCTGTTGACCTGGTCTCTCTGAGTATCCCCTGGGTTCTTCTACCATTATGGTTCAGAAGAGGCTTTGAATGGGAATCTCATAATGCTAGATGACCACTTCCTGCTGACAGAATAACAGTCATGTTGAGTGCTCCGGGTGTCAGTCCACCTTTATCTCTGGGTTAACTGGGAGACTAGAGGGAGATGAATTTGCCCAGAATGTAACAGGTAAGTTGAGAACCTGTCTGCAAGCCCCTACTCCTGCCCTGTTGGAGTATTGAGGTCTAGTTAGGTTGAAGGCTTTTACCTACAAGGAGCAGCTGCAGCAGTCAGCATGCCACATGATGCGCTGAAGATGCTTGCCTTGTAACAGCCTGTGGGTTCTCTAACTTCTCAAGGGGATGGGGATTCCCAGCCCTTCGAGGAAGCTTGATGAGCTCAGCGATGCTGTCTGTGCTTTACCTGTTCTGTCTGCAGCTGTGGAGCACCTGCAGAGTCTGGGAGCCAGCGTGGTTGAAATATCTCTTCCAGAGTTGGAAGAGGTGCGAGTAGCACATGTAATCTGCATTCTCAGTGAGATGAGGGACTTCCTGCAACCCGACTTCAATAAACATTTCCAGGAAATGGTAAGTAGTGGCAACTTGGTAGTAGTTGTGTCCCAGCTGACACAGAATAAGTGTCACATCAGTGAGAGACCTGAGGCTCTCCTGCTTTTCTATAACAAACCCACCTGCTGGATGACTACTGATACAGGAGGGCAGACCTGGAAGAGAACTCCTAGGCTGTTGCATTCAGTTTCTTGCAAGTGGAGATGTTTTCTCTTTCAGAATTTGGAGACACGGGCTAACTTGGCCTTGGCTTCTCAGTTCACAGCTCTGGATTATATTACGGTAAGGAATATACTCCGGTGAGGGCTGAAGGGAGGCACTGAGTGCACTGTAGAGGTGGGGTAGAGGATTACTCTTAACCTCCCTGTACACATGGAAAGATATCACCCAGCTGTACTGTCCTCTGCTGTGAAAATGTGCCGAATGGTGGCACTACAGAGGATGTGTCACCTGGACTGGTGTCCTGCATCTTGATTCCAAACTGCAGGAATGGTGTCTTCTTTTGCAAAGCCATAGGCTCTTATGGAAATTCCACATCAAACATGAGCCTCATGAACCAAGAGGGCCTGGTCAGACAGTAGTCTCTCTGCTTGCAGGCAAATCGACAGAGAACTCGGAGCATGAGATTTTTGCGAGAGATCTTCTCCACTGTGAACTGTATCCTTACACCAGGTATTGGCAGTCTTGGCCAAAAAGTGAACCCCAAGAGCTGTGTGGTGCATTTTAAGAACAGCCACTCCATTAAACTTCCCAGTTCTCAGAGCATGAGTTTTGTGCAAATACTTTGCTGTGCCTCAAGCCTTTGTAACATGCAGCCTGGTTAGAAAGACTGCTGTGTATTTCTAGATTTACTGTCTATATCCATGGCAATCAAAAACTCTTTCTTGGTACTTGAAGCAAGTTGCAGAGCCAGCACATTTACACGGGGGAGACTGGACATCTACTTATATGCAAATATTCTTGTTTTAAATAGAAACAGCTTAATTTACAAATCCCAGAAATCTGATTGCATTCCAGGGGTGTGGGTTTGCATCACCAATGTGTATCAAACATATGGCTTTAAGGAACTGAGTTGTTCCTTGAAGGTTGCCTGCTACCTGACTTTCTTTGCTCTTTAAACACTGGATCAGGTTGCCCAGAGAGGCTGTGGAATCTGTCTCTGGGGCTATTCGAAAGCCCTTTGGACATGGTCGTAGACAACCTGTTCTGGCTGACCATCCCTGAGAGAAGGTTAGACAAGATGATCTTCTGAGGTCCGTTTCAATCTCAGTCATTTCCTTATTTCTCCACAGGTGTTCCCTGCACTGCACCAAGAATCTATGAATCTGACCTTTTGACTGGGAGCAGTGATTCTACCTTCACAGTTCGGTCCATGAGGTAAAGAGGAGTGGTGTTTGCACTACAGAAGGAAATGTTTGGGAGCAGCTGTAGACGAGCTGCACTAACTGAAGGAGCTCAGGCTGTACAGCAAGAGAGCTTGATCGTAGCTCTCAAAAAAAGATGACACTGTTGCTGTCATGAGGCAGGAATGCTGATGACAGCTTTTCCCTCAGGTTCATGCAGCTTGGTAACTTCACTGGAATTCCAGGCATTGTGGTCCCTATTGGATATTCTACTGCTGGGCTTCCCATCAGCTTCCAGGTGAGAATTGGATTTTGTGAATGTGAAGTCAAAAAATCCACAGCTGGCTTTTTCCTGAACATCTAAAACTGTGTTCCTGCTGTTCCATACAGCACACTTCAGGAGTTGGGAGTTACTGGTAATACATTTTAACTTGTGGGTGAAAAGATTTGCCTTCCCTCCTCACTCACTCCTGAATGGCAGAGGGACTCTTAAAGTACCTGGGAGATAAGATTCCTTTATCTCCCCATCAACTTGAATGAGTACCCAATACTTTTCATTATTATTTCCTCTTTTTTCTTATTTCTCATGTCTGTAGCTTCTTTATGTCCTTCCCTCTTGAAATGGGTCTCATGTAAATGAAGGGTCCATGTCTTGTAATTACAAGTCACACAGCTGCCTTCATCCAAAATGCAGTGATGCCTTATGAACTGGGGTAAAAGGGAAAAGCATGTGTCCTTCAGGTGTGGTTGGGGGACAAGAATTGGTTTTCAGGGCTTTCAAAAATGTGTGTGATGATTCTACCTTCTCTCCAACACCTTTCTTTTTCTGCCTCTCTTATCTTCTCCCAGGTCATGGCAAAATGGTGGGATGAAGCTGTTCTTCTGAGGATTGGCCTGAAGCTAGAGCAGTTCCGTTACCAGACCAAAAAACCATCCATTTATTATGACATCCTTGCATAACAGAGTGATCATAATGGGGAATAATTCTTTTTTTTTTTCTTAGTTTGACCTGACTAACTAGTAGAGTGGACTTATTTGCAGTGTTCATCTGAGTAAGGCTTAGTAGTGGGCCCATTTGAGGAATGGAGAGGAACAGTCATGTAAGCAGGCACTGATGTTGAGCAGACACCATTTCAGCTCCGTTTATTAGTGGATAGCTTGATTTATACTGGGGAGGCCAACTGTGCTAGCTAGTTCCTTACTGTGTTTTTGCTGTCAGAGGAAGCTGCAACTATCTTCTGCAAGTTCTTTCCAATGGAAGGTCCTGTGTAAAGGTGGAAGACAGTTCCATCTGCAGGACGGTACATAGGAAGTTCATACTGTGAATGGAAAGGTACGCTCTATAAACCTTAAGCCTTTTCACAGAACTCGTGCTGCTCCAGAATACAAGTAGTGCATCCTTTTGAGAGGGAGAGGCAGCAAATAATGCCTCACTCCCTTTAAATGAGTATCTTACACCACCTGATTGCAGGTGTGTTTGTTTTGCCCCCTTACTTAAAGCATCCTTCAAAGCAAAATACAAAGGCAGTAGCTAAGGAAGCATCACTGTACTTCTGTCCCCTAAGCTGTAAACAGCATAATGTCTGTTTAACTCTTGCACAAAATATGGGTGTGCTCACTGCATGAACAGCCCTACCTACCTTCCGCCTTCATGCAAGGAGAGAAAACAGCAGAGCATGAGCCTCATCAGCTCAGTGACCTACAGCCCTGGTGCAGGGTTCTGCCTTTCTGTTGCACATCTCCTATTTCCCAAGCTAAAGCCTTAGAGAACCTCTCTTCTCACACTGGTTGCTTAAGTATAAGCCTACTATCATTCAGGTGTCTGAATGAAGGAAACTACTTGGCAATGCTGGGAAATAACTGTTTAAGGGGTGCTGATCCAGCTAGTACAAACAGGTGAAGTTTGTAGGAAATGCTACTGAGCTACTGCAAGAATTGAAGCTGGCTGCAATAAAGGTGTTGCATGAAACCTCATGCAGCAAAGAGTCTGCTCTAGAGTTAATAAGGCACCACTTTCTTACCCCAAATGTACTTTCTGAAGTAGTCAAGGTAGACTTAAGACATGGATTAAAGATGAGGCTAAAGTATGCGAAGCGAGGCATTGCTCTGCACCACAGTACTGTTTCACTGTAAGGCCCCCAACAGAACTCTTAAGTACCTGTGTCCTGCCAGTATCACTAGGCCCCTATGAAAAAAAAGAAGTCCTAAGAGTAATGAAAAATCTAAGGCACCTTTTTAATTTTGGACTAGCTTGGGGTTAATGCTCGGACACATCTGTTGCCTACCCCATCAGGTATCCTGGGCTTGTGATCGTGTTGCTGGAGAAGCCATCTTAGAGACAGGAGCAGAGATCATCACTGTATTCCTACTTAGCTTGGAAGAAAAGAAGGGAGAGAAAGTACTTGCAGTTTCTCTGACACTTGGTACAATCTGGAGGTTTTTGCCCCCCTGTACATATCAAGTCTTTAATCAGAGCTAGCACTTTACTAATGGCTAAAGGTAAGTCAGATGGCATCTGAATAGAAGAATATTGCATTGCTATTTCCTCCTTAATTATCTGAGTTAAAGCATCAACTTCTACCATCAGCTGTCACCAGCATCCACAGTTAAATTAATTATATGATTAATATTGTCTTTTAATTACACAACTGTGTTTTTCACTGGATTCTAATATAGATCAGCTTTATGAAGAACATTTTAAAAGCAAAGTATTTCCTTTGTTATTAATGGTAAGTTATTAAACATTACCAATGTACCTTTGAGTGAAACAGTGCTGAAATGCATTGTGTAGCAATAAGGGAGTTGATAAGTGTTTGACAAGAGTAAATCTATACCAGGAACACTATTGCTTGAAGGAAATGGCTGAATATTCCCTAAGTTAATGCTATTACTCAAGGGATTACAGGTGGATATTTAAAATACTCAATTACCATCCTGCTAGATGAACCTATTTTATTTCAAATCCCTTCCTAAATGATACACTAAAATTATAAGTTCAATATTTACTTCAGTAGAGTGAGGGAGCTCAAATTGCTAGGAATAGAGAGAGGAGCTAAAGCAAAGAGGGTGTTGTTTTTTAAAACAATACTTGCATCCTGGTAACAGTGGGAAGAAGGAACCGAGAGCTTTTATTGACTGACAGTAACTTAGTCTGTCCTTCTGCAAATTGCTCCCTCACTTTCCCTAAACTGGTATCACATCAGTACACATTTCCAGTGCAAGACTTCCCTAGTACTGAGGTTACCAAGATAAACTTTACTCATCCTGGTGAAAGGCCCCTGTTTTTCCTTTCTTCCATGGCTGTTAAGATTATCCAGGCTCTACGGCAGAGCACTTCCTAATTAACAGTAGTTCTGTCCCCACAGTAAGCAAGAGCAAGGCAGTTGTGTGAGCAAAGCAGACACAGTGACCACACACAAAATCCTGTTGCTTCACATAGATATATGTATGGGTAGAGATATACGGTATATACACATTGGCTTTTTTTATATATATAAAATAATACCTTGTTTATAAAGCGACATTTAATTGCCACTGGTTCCCGCCCCACCCCACAAAAACAATAGTATACAAAATATAAAATATTTTAAATATTTATAAACGCCGCAAGAAAAAAATAGAACTGTATGAAAATATTTTTTTTCTGAGGTTCCCTCCCTGCCCTGTGGGAAGGGAAAGAGAAGGGGTACACGCTTGGCCGGCCTAGTGTGCCTTCAGTCCATAGTTGTTAAGTGGGTAGGAGTATGCCCTGCCTAATACTATCCGGTCCCGGAGGAGCTTAAATAAGACATAATAATTGCAGAAAAGGATGAGGGCCATGGAAAGGGTATGGTTCCACTTCTCTGAGCGCAGCAGTGAGTAGAGCTGGTAGCAGACCACGCTGCCTTCGATGAGAATGAGCAGGTTGAGCAGCCGTAATGGACGGTGAAAAAGGAACTGCAGGGAAACAGTTAAAAGGGACATATTTCTATAATGTGGTTAAACAAAATGTGTTAAACATGTTAAGTGGGGAGGGGTATATACATAATGCTCCTGGACATGAGTGAGTGACCAAGCCTGCTGGGCTGAAGAAACGTTTGTACTCCAGCTGTCGCTAGCTGCTTCTTGGGGAAGACAGCCTGAGAAACAAGGCATAGAAATCCATTTTGCTTGAGAAGGGGAGGAAGGGTGAAACAACCTCTACTTTCCTGTTTCCCTGGAAGATATTAACTAGAACTCTCTTAAGATTATGCCACTGCCTAGACAGCTGTGTCACCGTGATGAGAAAGCACTGACAAGGCAGCTGTGGCTCCCATCTTGCCCAGACATCACTGTAATTCTGCAAGAGGAAACCTTGTCTGCTGCGAACAAGTGTTCTGTTTAGCAATGACATGCTGTTAGCACTGAACTCTGTTCTGCATGATATGCTCTGCTGCACCTAAGTTTGAGCCTCCTCTCCCTCCCCCAATCAAAACACATCAAGGAAGAGAAGAGATACTTGCATAAAAGCGGGCATGGGACACATCTGAAGGCACTGCTACGTTGTAAGGCCCAACTGCTTTATACAGGCATCGACTACGTCGCACCAGAACTCCTTGTGGCCATATTGTGTTTTCTGACCAGCTGTGGGGAAGGAATGCCAGAATGTTAGTATCTGTGCTCCCAACTCCCCGAGCATGGGTTCACAGAAATGGATTGTATCTTGAAAAAATACGAAAGTCTCTGCTACAAGGGTGTGACCTAGCTCCCACTAGAACAGCACAGAGAAGTCATCACAAGCCCACCAGATGGACTCTGAATAATTTGAACAAATTGCTCCCAGTGCAAGAACCCAGCCCACTGCATCAGAGGAGGCCACCCCTTTGCCTCTGCACAAGATGCTTCTCCAGTGGCCAAGAAGAATCTCAACATTTGTTTCTGGGGGAGAACCAATAGTGACAGGAGGAACTCAGACAGCCCTCTAGAGCAGATGCTTGTTTCTAGGGAACAGAAAGACCAACGTAGCTGCATGAGGAATCAGTAGATGAGCAAATATCAGCAGTGCTTATGTACTAGAATGTCTCCTCAGCCCCTTGTCGGGCATGCCAACACCTTCCCATCCCCACACTCACATATGCTGTGGAGCATTGCTGTAGGAACCATGCTCTAGCTTCTGCCACTTGCCGAGGTGGGCAGCTGATCTGTGGAGCAGGTCACAGTACTTGGGAGGCAGCAGCTGAGTGGTGAGCATGACAAAGGCATTGATCCACACCATGATGAGGTGCTCACAGGACCAACGCATATCGTAGTACTGGGTGCTCTGCAAAGAGACCAGACAAGAACTTGGCACGGCTGTCACAAAACAGGAAGGAATGACAAGGGACATACTGCATGTGCATCCAGCAGACCCACACCACATATTACAGGCATGCGCTTTTGGACTGGTGATTTCAGAGGGTTACCACTTAGGAAACACTCAAGACTCCCTTCTCCTTGACCTGAAGGAGAAAGGGCAGGGGATGATGCTGCAGCTGGTGCACCTCCTCTTCCAGCAGAAGATGACAAGAGATTTGCTTGCCACAGAATTGCCCCAAGAGCACCAACTGCAAGACTGCTACATGAATTCTGGAGTCCTGCCCATTCAATACACCAACTGGAGCTCATTCAAGTTAGAAAAATGACAGATTATTGAATACAACCCCCACACTGACAAGAGATTCTTGGATTTAGCTTGTCAAGCATCCTAGTTGGTTCTGTCTTCTAACAGGCTGACTACTAAAGCCTCTGATCCAAGCACTCCGATAGCCAGGATGTTGGATCTGAGACAGGTAACAACAGTTTTCCTTTTCTAGGAAGAAGACAGCTATCCATCTGCCTAGGACAGGGGTGGGAGAAGGGGAGTTAGTAAGTGGGGTGATGGACTAGAGGTGCATCACATTTATGGCAATACCTATCCGCCAACCAGAAGCAGTACTAGTGCAGTCCGGATGCAGCCATGCTCCGCTATCCGGGCTGCCAAAGGGGAGACAGAGAAAAGGGGAATTAACCAGGAATCTGGCCTGGCAGCAATTCACACAACATTCAGAAAGAGACAGTGGGCAGGGGCACAGAAAGAGACAAATAAGAAGTACCTTCACAAAACACAGTGGCAGAAATGCCACGTAGTAGGCACTGAAGAGAGAGTTGAAGAGAACTTCCTTGATCCTGCGATTGAAGTCTGCTTTTAGGCACTCCACCTCATTGCGGATGAGATCTGGAGAAAGGGGGCAGCTGTGGGTGGGGATAGATGTAGGATTATTGAACTGTTCTCTAAGGGATTCCCAGAGAAGCGAGAGGAAATCTTTGGGTTTGACCAGGCTGCTGACAGCTGAAGCCCCATCATCCACCACCTGGTCTTGTACCAAGTAAACACAGTCTGCAGGTAGGGGCTGTGTTCTGCTGTCCTGGTGGAAGCAGCACAGAGGAACATAGACACCAAACCTGCGGGGAAATAAAAAATAAAGGCTGAAATGACAGCCATACCAACATGAAGCAGGGGGTACAATCTCAGAAGATGTTGGCCCTTATGAGAGGGACACCATGTAGGAACCCTCTCCGGAACCTAATGGACAACTTGTCTCCCCCATAAAAGGCTAAAGGCTACAGCTTCAACAGCTGTGCAGAGAAGCTTCTTTAAATCTCACTTGTGAAACCAAAGGCTCAGTTGCAGTAAAGGCCCCTCACACTAACAGCATACTGAGACAATTTGCTTCATCAGCTCAGCACCACCTCCTCATGTCATCCCCCAGCCACTGCTACTTCCCCTTTAATCGTAAAATGTGGAGACACCTTACAGCCAACGGCTCTGCTTCCCATGGCAGCTTGTACCGCCCCCAAGCAGCTACGCTTCCCCCAGCCTGAAGGAACAAAATGTTGTCACTCACGGGTAGCCCAGGAAGAGGAGGTTGAGAACAGAATGGCTGCGGAAGAGGTTGAGCAAAGTCCAGCAAAGCACCCACCCACAGAGGGTGAGCAGCACCAGGCGCACCATGTAGTGAATCACTGATGTCGCACCCACCTGAGAGGCCTGCAAATGGAGAGGAAACATTCAACAGCCCTGTAACACCAGTGCTAGAACATGAGCCCAGGAGGTGCCTCTGAAGGTGGAGCAGGGAAAGGCATGCCAGGAGGCACTGTAAGAGGGATGGCTGCCCTCTCCTTCCCAGAAGTAGGAGACATCCTCTTACAAAGGTTCATGCCTTTGATTTTATTCATGATTGGTAGAATCCAAAAGATTCAAAGAAGCACACGCTGTAAAGTAGAAAATATTTTTGCTCAAGTGCCTTATTGTTCTAATGGTAGCCTAGGATAGCCTGAAACACATTTTCCTTTAGAAGGATCAGGTCTCAGCAATCACTTTCTTAGCTGAGGGAAGAGAAGGTGCTACACCTCGGAAATTCCAAAACTTGATTTCCACCACAAATCTGTACTGCATGTGCAGGCTGCAGCCTAGTGAGGAGGCACCACCTTCAAAAGGACAGCCAAAAAAGCTCATTACAATCTCCAGCAGGGAGAAGGCAACTGAACTATGAAAAGATTCTTAGTGGCTACTGCCCATATATGGATGCACGAGAAGTTGCATGGAAGCTTTCAATGAGAAATTTCAGTCTATGGGAAGTTCTACAGAAAATGCAAACATAAATGAAAATGGCAGGAATCAGAGATGAAAAGAGAACTTCAGAGATTGCATCTTCTCTGTTCACCTATTCAACAGGACATAACTGTTCCTCTATTTTAGTTAGTTATTTTTAGACTTACTGCTTAGTTGCCTAACCTGATATTGTATTAACCATTTCAGTGGACAGAACTTCTATTTTGCTCAAAATTACCTTTTTCAAACATGTATTTGGCCTGGTTCTGCTCTCACAAATGCAGAGAGGGGCTTAAAATCAGAGATATGACCAGAGTCTCAGAGTTACTGAGTAACCAGGATGCCAACTATTCCTATTTCACTTTAGTGCACTCTGACATCCGCTTCCTGACCTTTCCCCTCTATTCTCCCGTTCCTTCTTCCAGTCTTGGCAAACCTTGCTGTTTGCCTTTTAGCTACATGACTTACAATTCTCTCAGACACTTCTCTGGCACAAGATGAGGCACAGTATTGCACCTGCAGGGATAAAGAAGCAAGTGGGACCATTTAATCTCCTTCTCAATAATGTAGGACATGGATGGGCTCAAGGGGAAAACTCCAAGGCAGAAAGGCTTCCCTGAAATCTTAGTCCTCCACACCCAGACTTGTTCTGGGGGGAACAAACCCTCCAGCTATCCAACTTGCAGAACTTTCTCAGGCCATAGGTGGTCATGCTCTGCAATCAGTGCAACAGGCAGGAGAGGCAACAATGAGAATGTTACCTCAGAGACGAGGGCCCACACCAGCCTCCGCGCCAGCATCACTGTGATGAATGCTGCCAGGTGGTAGTCAATGAGGTGAAAATTCTGGAGAAAAAAATAGAAAAAGTCTTCACCAGGGGAAGGGACTCTGAAACCACCCAGGTGGAGTGGAACTAGAAAGCTGGCTGCTGAGGACTTCACATAAGCATTCCTAAATCTCTCTGTTGGGGAAAATGGAGAAGGGATAAACATCAGTAACTCAGGAATGTCTCCAGATGCAAGATGGAGGTCCCTTCCCATGGAGAGATTACCAAAAAATCCAAACCTATCCTTCAGGCAGGTATTTTTAGGGTCAAAGGGACATCTTGGACAAGGAACTTACTTTGTACAACAACTTGCAGGTCTTCCTAAGTAAAGCTACTGAGCAACCAGAGCAAAGGCAGCTGGAATCCAAAGTGAGCACATCAGTTCACTTTAGCTCTTGGTCTCAGAAATGGTCTGTAGTGACCAGTGCTCCAAGCTAATCATGTTGATCTGAGAAACAGATCTGTATTAGAAACATAATGTTGTCTCTGGCTGCAAATTAAATGCTTGGACCATTTAAGATTTCTCAATGAAGCCATAAAATGTGTACTGGCTAGACCTGCTGGCAGACTCGCAATACTACTATTTGGGACTTCAAGAACATTGGGGTGAAAAAAGAATGCTTGATTTCTGATGGGAACAAACGACCAATAAATGCTTTCAGGTAGGGAGCCTAAACCAGAATGCTGTTTCTTCAAAGAAAGCTGTGTCCAGCATTGCATCGCTGAACTCAAAGCTGATTCGTGGAACAGAAGCACCACCTGTTGGTACAGTTAGCTAAGGAACCACCTCAAGCTTCCAAGCAGCCAGGACACAACATAAACTGAATGACCCCTTCAGGAGCTAGCTTCACTCAGCTAAGGTTTGTTCACCCAGGTACAAGTCATTGCCAGGTTGTGCAGCTTATTGAGTCAGGAAGAAAGCTGAAATCAAGGACACTGGGTGGTTTATATAAGCTGATGATCTGACCCTCTCTGCAGCTCCTCTGCTGCTGACCTGCTGTGAGATCCTAATGAACACCCGCATTGTCTCCCTTCTCTCAGGCTCTGTTGTTTCCACTGGGAACGGGCACCCACAGCAGGTGAACAGGCTTCTGGAGCCTCAACTCCATTTCAGACCCTAGGACTTAGCTAGGCCATGCAAGTAACTGCAAGAAATTTCCACCGAAGGAGTCCTGTTGACGAGTCTCTCGCCTTCCATGCATTTTCTCCCCTGTAGAGTGGGGGATGACATAGACCTGGCTGACGGGGTGCACGTGAACTCCCTTTCACTCCTTTAATGTCAAATGCTTGGCGATTCCTGGGCTGAAGAAACATGAAAATAAGCTGTGTAATGAAAAAGCCCAAGTGATGGCATTTGCTGGGGAACTCACCAACGAGGTACAGGAAGCAGGGTGATTGTATGGGTACCACCAGACAGTCTTGTAGATGTTAATGTACTGAATGAAGAGGGCTACCAGAAGGTAGATGAAGAACAGGAATTCAAAGAGAAGACTCCCATCCAGCGGTAGGTCAGGGATCCGGCAGTGACGTACAGGCTCTGGAGTAATCAGCGCTGTGATTGGAGGTGCGGAGAGGCTGATGGCACTACCATTCCTGAAGATGACAGGTATCACTCACTTAGTAAATATTCTACATCTGAGCTTCATCTTTTTCTTAGATCAGACAAAAATCTAGCATTTTCACTGGACAACAGATTGATCTGCCAGAGGTGCTGACATGCCCAGAAGTACTTCAGTAAACTCACAGGTGGAAGATCAGAGGTACAGAGTGAGGAAGCAACTCCAACCAAAAAAATCACCAAGGACCCTAAGTCAGATTGAACGCTTAACGTTGGCTCTTTCCACCCATCACTAGGACACTACAGTATAACCCAAGAATCTAAGATCATGTCATTTGTCCATCTGTCCCAGTCAGAGAAGTCTTTAAAGGCCAAGGCTAAATGGCTTGGATCTATATTTTGTAAGGATTAATCTATACCGAGTATATTGGAGCCTCTGTCTCCTAACTTCTGTACAGAAGTAACACTGGGCCCTTAAGCCTTTATGCCAGTTGTGGAGATCTGAATGTCACTGTGTGTTCCTTTTTCAGCCCCTAACTTCCCCAGAAAATGGAGATGAGCTTTGCTGACTGTGAGAATCAGTTTCATCTGCAGCCAGCAGGGTTAAAACATAATATAGGCTTCCTCCTGCCCTGCCTTTCTATCTCATAGGAGGGGACTCACAGCTGAGCTCTGACAGGTCACACTAACTCCTTGTGGTATTGCGGGCAACAAGCTAAAGAAACAAGGGCTCATTATCTGCTAGGACTCACTGCTCTGGGATCTGCTGCAGGGGAAGTCAAACTGAGCACTGTGTGATTTACACCCTGGCTGTTGCCACCAGAGTGAGCAATGAAAGGTGGCTGAAAGCACTTTCACAATCCTCCCCATGGGGCTGATATTAATGCAAGAAGTCAACAGAGGAGCTGCAGAGGAAAGCAAGTGCCACAGCAGAGCTAGGAAGAGAAGCTGGGAGATGTTTGTCATGTAGGGCATGTTCACTCTTGGCTGGGCCATCTCCTAATGCCACAGCAGAGAGCTTGAGGTTTCCACCTCCCAGTTCCTCTTGAACCCTGAAGCCGCTCTCCGGCAGAGTTCAGAGCAGATCATGGCTCCTAGCTTTTACTGCTATCATGCCACAGGTGTTTTAACAACCCTACCTTTGTCCTCACCTGTTTCTCAAACCAGTACCGTTTCCGCAGCTCCCACCAACCAATGTCTGGAGAGAAGGCAAAGCTGAACGGCTTAGTTGCTGCCGGCTGGGTCCCCTCCTTCCACCGGGCATGACCAGGAACCAATCCACTTCCAGTGCCTCTGGCAGGCTGTGCCCTGAGACCCAGACAACAATCCCGAAGCCTTCCTAGGTCTGCAAAGGAGGCAGAAACATCACTTTAGTTGCAAACTATTAGTCATCTAGATTCACACCCCAGCCAAGCGACAGCATGCAAATGGAAGGCACTCTCATACATTCAGAGCTCTGTGGTACACCCATCACCACCCTAAAACACTGTGCCATTTCCACAGCACCAGATCAGTGTCTGACTGCATACACAGAACGGAGACCACTGACACTATGTCTTTAAAGAAGCAGCTGCTTAAATTAGCCATCAGCGACTGCTACTGCTTCCTGTGGTCTGGAAAGCACCACCGTGCATCTTCAGAGCTGGTGATCACCCAATTGTGTGCCTTGTTACAACAGCAAGCCTGAGAAGTGCCTCTCCCTGTTCTGGTGCAAGGAGCTACCAGAGCTTCACAGGTCTTTTCAACCACTCAGCACATACCTTGACAAGGTCTGCTGCTGGATTCCCTCTGCCAGAGCTCAGAAGAACCAGCCTTAATTGGTCTCTACAAAGTTAATTGCATGGTTCAGCTCTCTTCTTTGCTAAGAAAGCCCAACTGACACTATGGTAGGACTTCCATTTAAAAGTGGTTCTAGCTAACAGAGCAGTGCAGCAAAACACGCTTGTACATCTAGTGAAAAGAAGGCTCTGGGGAGACTTTATAGCAGCCTTCCAAAGGGGGATACAGGAAAGCTGTGGAGGAGTCTTTGTCAGGGAGTGCAGGGATAGGATGAGATGGAACAGTTTTAAGCTGAAACAGGGGAGATTTAGATCATATGATAGGAAGATTTTTTTTTCCCATGAGGGTGGTGAGGCACTGAGACATGTTGCCCAGAGAAGTCACGGCTGCCTGGTCCCTGGAGATGTTCAAGACCAGGCTGGATGGGGCTTTGAGCAACCTTATCAAGTGGAAAGTGTCCCTGCCCATGGCAGCGGGTATGGAACTGTATGATCTTTAAGGCCTTTTCCAGCTCAAAGCATTCTATGATTCTATGTCCTTCAAACGCATGGCTAGGCAATCACATAACCCAGCCTTCGAAAAAAAAAAAAACCAAAACCAAAATAAAAGGCAAGTCTATAAATATTTATTGATTTTTATTTCACTGGTCTCCCATGTGATGCAACAAGGATTTTGACTGTCACATAAATTTCTCATGGTGAGCAGACATATGAGTGAAGGACTGAATTGGACTGCAAATCTAGAAGTCATTCCAAGTGTCTGTGCTGTGAAGAATCATGTCACTAATGAGCATCTCACTACAAGGACTCTGCTTTGTCGACATGTCTGGAGAATAATTTTCTGACCCTTCGACAAAATATCACAGCCAGAAGCAACCCAGGGTCAAAAAAAGCACTCTTACCTTCTGGGAAACTCTGGATCTGGCTTTGAAATTTACAGATGGAACCTATCATCTATTTATAATTCAGTTATCACCTCCTTTAAAATCCCGAGAAATCACAGCTGGCAGAAATGCCAGGAAGTCTGCTCAATGAGTCACGGCACTGTCACCATGAACACAGTGCACAGGAGAACTATTCTAAAAAAGTCTCTCAAAGAATCGTCTTTTGTATTGACATTTCCCATGCTTTGTCTCTACTCCAGTAACTAATCCTCAACATTTAAAAAAACCCCAAATGTTTCAAAAGACACTCACATGAAGGCCACTTGCAAAAAAAAGAAAAAGTAAACTGAAGATCCTAGATTTAAAAAAATAAAGAGAGTGAAATTGCATGAAAGGGGACAAAACAACGGATAATTTGGGCTTGGAGGAAAATAATGTGTTTTAGCAGATTTCAAAACTCTCATTATAATTCAAATGATAACACAACAGAAAACTGAAGCCTTCCTTATCTTTGTAGTCAAGACTCTAAAGCTTTCAGAGAACTTTATCTAGGATGCTCTAAAGTTTTATTTGGGAATATTTGTATTTCAGGAATTAAATATAAGCAGAACAGAATTCTCCTGCATGCACACGAGGAGCAGGGACAGCAGCAGGCAATGCAGAGTTCATTTAGGGCACCCAGACACTGTACATAAACAGCTAAGGTGAAGGAATAAAAGACAAAATTAAGAAAAACCTCTAGAACGAGCAAATTCAAAAGCAATTTTAAGCCAAATTAACCTATTATAGGGCCTACGGAAGCTAAAATAATTGGTCTGATTCAACCTACAGGTAATTTGTGATAACAGATGCAATACATTGGTGCTCTAATTTGTGGCATTAACAGTAGAAGCTATTTTATGCCACAGTCAACAACTGACATAAATAATTTAACAGCTCTCATTAGTATTATCCCATTAGTTTCCTACACATACTCACCAATATAGACACTGGGACCCTAAGCAATCGCAGTTCCACCCTCCAGTTTTGCAAAGCAGTACAATGCAGGCTTCTACCAGTAAAAAAGAATACTTGTGGAAAGCAGCCCTCCTTAACATCAGCGCACCATAATTTAAACACAGTTGAATAGGACCTTTCACAGTGACCCATGAACATATAGACAGATTGGGCAGTTCCTCAAACCAAGCTTTAAATTACTTTACTCCACTGGAGTCTAATCAAATTAGGTAGGTGTCTGTTAGGGCAAAATCTGCCTAATAACCATTCCTTTTTTGTTTGTTTTTGTTTTGTAAAACTGGCTACACAAAACTGAAGCTCCCCAGATGAAGTCAAACAAAGCAGGAAGATTACAGATCAGTTTGACTCTAAGTCTGCTTTTTTTGGCCCTGAACCAATCAACAGTCCTCCTTTTTGAGGAGACAGACATGGGAAAAGAGCCTTTTTATAGTTTTCAATTAATAAACAAAGACATGATTCTACTGTGAAAAATATGCCAACAAGAAAAAGAAAGTGTCCATGACCCTTTATGCCAACAGACAAGATTCCTGTGTGCATCCAAGTCATATTAAGTATTAATAAAGAGCCTACAGAGCAAGCTGGGAGTCTACCAGGCTCTGTTCTCTGTTTGCAGAGTCCCCACCCCATGTAGTTACACATCAGTGATCTTATTTTATATAAAGTCACAGGCACAAAAAGTGAGTAATGGAAGACAAAAGCTCTTCCTGACAAGACTCTTTAGTCCATTAATGTGATTCTGTGTTGTTCTTACCAGTTAATTTATCATTTCTCTCAAAAGTAAGTCACATACTTGTAGTCCCTTCATCCTCAACATCCCTAGAACAAAAACTACCTAGCTTCCACAGCATCCTCTCTCAAGCATATGTGGCCATCATAGAAAAAAATACCCAAAAACCAACCAACCAAACAAAACATACAAGAAGGATCTGGGTACCAGCTACAGAACAGTCAGCAGCAGTTCTGTCCATGCACAGGGAACAGATATGGGTATGGAAAGCTTTTGGGTCCTAGAGAGGGACCACACTCTTTCTTCAGGACAGACAAAACCTTCAGCTGCGACATGGTTATAAGAAGATCCAAGAACGTAAGGCATCAGACCCTCGGACTTCCAGCTCGTGCTTTTAGGACTACAGAAAGCACTAAGACATTTTGTTTCTCTGCCCCAGCACCCGTCCTCCTCATGAGCTCTGGAGCTATCCTGATGAGGCAGGACCAAGGCAAGCAAGAAACCATGGCTGTGAGCAAGGCTTTACTGACAAAAAGCTATGCAGACAAACTATCCACCAGTTCATGCAGACCCATCCTGAATCAGCAGCTGCCCAAACAGCTCTCACAAGAGGCAAATCGGGAGAGTCAGTGACTCATCAGAATGAAAAATCTGCCTGGTTCCCGTCTCTTTGCTGGAAACGCTACAATGCTCAGCCAGTTATTTTGATGGTGTTAATGTTTTTTAATTGGAGAAAACTCTGAGCCTCCGAACCTCTCAGGAAGCTCACTGCACTGAGGCGTGGGAACTCTAAGAGCTTGGAAAACATTCAAGAGCCCCTCCTTGGCTCCACAAATCCTACAAACAGATACTCTCAAGAGCAGAAAGGGAAATGTGGCCACCCTCACCTGCAGCAACATGGCTTGAGAAGACCACAGGTATTTTGTTGCAGCTTTCCAACTTGATCAAAGCAGCCTTCTTCCTGCTAAGCAGGCACATGACATCTCAGGGTGAAGCAACACGTTGCCTCTGTGGCTGTTTCGTGCGGGAGCTCTGCCTGCCTCCTCCTCTTCCTCAGCAACATCAAAGTTCCCAGAGTTCTCTGGGTTGCCACCAAGACCTTCCATTCAGGGTGCTCATGTTTTACGGCTACACAGGTATGGAAACACAGCTGCCACCTGCGTCGTGCTCCCTCGCAGGGAAGCACGGCAGGTTGCCCCCGCAACACGGCTGCAGGGAACTGAAACAAAGCACGGGGAACTACCAGCGCTGACAAAACACAACCGACGTTTCCAACCCCTCCAGGTGTTAGCAATAATACCTTGAACCACAGCCAATATCAAGGGCATGATGAAAGGATAAAGGAACTGGGAACACCTTGTACTTTCCCTGCACCAAGAAGTATAGAAGCAGCAGTGCCAGAAGGAGCCATTTGGTTGCCACAGCAAGCAGCACCACCTATCTCAGAAGCACTCCTGCATCCAGGTATCCAGCACTGGCTTCTAGGTAATTTTCCTTCAAAAAGAACTTAAAACCTAGAAGTAGACTGTCTGCATAAGCTCCAAGATGCAAGCTCCCAGACCACAAAGGCAAAGAACCATTTAAGACCTGGACACTTCACCCTGGCCTGAGTGAAAGGTTCTGTCCCCAGGACTGCCAGTCAATAGAGCACCTGTACAGCGTCAGCGGTCACCCCACAAGTGACAACAACTCATTAAACCTATTTATAAAGCCTTGCTTGTAAGGCTGCAAAAGGCAGTTAGTAGCCCCCAGGAAAAACCATTTCTACAAGGATGGGAGGAGGAAAATAAGGTAGGATTCTCTAACTTTTGGGATTAAATATATAACGTAACAGTTACGACTTTCAGCTGGGAGACAAACAGCTCTTTCTCCTCTTCCTCTCTCCTGCCCCTATCAGTTTCTGAAACTGAAACAAGCAATGTATAAAGGTCTCTTGATTACTGATGTCCTCAATTCAAGTCACTGTGGCTGGCCAGTCTAATACCAAATTTGCCCTTATCTAGCAATCCTAGTATCTTTGCAAACTATCAGCAAATTCACCTTACAGTCAAGTTTTCTTTTGAGCTGCTGGAAGTCCTAGTTACTATGGCCTATCTTTACTTCTTTTTAGGGTGAGCCTTTTATTTACTTAAATAGCAACATTTTGACAGATGGAGAAACTGATACACACAGCTGGTAACCCATTCACCCAACACAGTGCCAAAGAGAAAGAGAGAAGAGCATTGGAACACCAAGGGCTGCAGCCATGCTTTGGTCACAAGGCCACCTTGTCAGCACCCTCACATCTGCCACACCAGAAGATGAGGAGCAGCAAAACTTCTGTGGAAGCCCTGACTTGGTTTGGGAATGAAATAACATGTGGTTGTTGTGAGGGAGGAAACAACCCACAGGTTATCAGATGGAAAGCTAAATATTTGGCTTGCACAGAGCTCCCCCAGTGCAAAGTCAACACAACCTTTCAACTCAGCTGGTTCCAAAGGCACACACCCACCACCTGGCCCAATGCTCAGCCCAGCCCGGGGTTGGGAGCCAAAACCGGTTAGCAGGGACATCACCTAAATCAGCGTATTTTCCACATCTTCATGCCATGCAGAGCAACGGTTTAAGGAGGAGATTTGTTGTGCAGAGAGACAAAGTACATCCTAGAGGTGGGTGAGGAGAACTAGAGCCGTGCAGTGAATCACCATTGTCAGGTGATGCACCGGCAAGACTAATTTTTGCTCCATGACTAAGAACCAAGAGCCTCCTCTGTAACAACAAAACCAACCCAGCAAGACCAAGCCAGCGTAGGCTTTTCTGATACAGCACTACTCCGGCTGAAGAGGCTCCATCTATCACTTGTCTACATACGTGTCAAAACTGAAGGGTGTAAGTGGCAAGAAAGGCAAGGTTTCACAAACTGCATAGATACTGTATGATTCATTTCAGACTTCTTCAGTGAGGAAGGCTAAGACTAAGCAGGTAGATAAGTGGGGAAAATAAAAGCTCTGGTTAAAGACAAGGTGAAGACAGACCCTGCTGTTTTTAGCTGCCACAGTACTTAAAATACCTACCAACAAAAACAGGAGCAGGAAAGAAAAGTTTTTCAGGAAAAGCCTTTCCCAGTTAAAGTGCAGTAAGATCAGTTGAGCTCAATTTGCAGATGTGCTCTTTAAGGATGGGGCAACTTCTTAATGCTCTAAACTAAGAAAATAATCAGAGAGACTGAAAAAGCAATTTTTTTAAATGGAAAAGGATTTCTAACCCAAATCCTACACATTCCTTATAAATCCTCTCAAAGACCTTACTTCAGAGGGTGTGAGGAAGAGATTTCCAGAGGTATGCAGGAGATATGGTCCTCTTCAGAATATAGACGAGTTCAAGTCTTTTTGAAGTGGAAGAAAGAAGATAACACACACTATGCACTCTTAAAGAACCTCTGGTGAGTGCAAGAACAAAGCCACAGTTCCTGGAGTAATAAAAAGATGCCTCATAACCATACAATTACCTCGTCCAACCAACTGCTTCAGAAGGTCAAAACAAACAGCTTGCTAAGACTTTAATAAGTAACTACAATAATTTTATGAATGAAGACAAGTGAAATTATCTTCCAAAAAAAGCTAGCAACCCTCCCCACCCCCAACACAAGGTCCTCAGGGTTCATCAGCTACAAGTGGCCAATAACACGCTTTTCACCAAGACAACAGTATTGCACAGTTAGCAAGGCACTAACGTTTCCTTTAACCTCCTCTGATGTGTACAGCAACACTTGGAGTCAAATACTGGATCTGGGAATAAAAAAAGCATTGGCTTGTTCCAGTTTAAGAGCAAGACAGAACTGCAAAATTGAACTTTTCTAGCACCAGAGGAAAATACAGACCTGACCAGTTGGATCATGGTCTATTTTGGTCCTACAGTTTGCCATGTTTCTATATCGTGTAGGGAAAGAGACAGCAAGTTCAGCTTCATCCACAGCAAGAGGTTCAAACTAAAGAGCTGGCAGATATTGCTGAGCTAGACATATGGTTCTCAAGACAACCTGCCCCATCTGAAAGCCCAGGAGAGTTTCAGCCTCAGATCCAAAACAGCATTTCAGTATGTGGCAACACAGAAGTTTTAAGCTCAAATTACACATGCCTACCACAGACAGAAACAAAAAATTCACTTTAGAAAGGGACACTTGTTGGGAAGTAACACTAAATCACAGGGAGGATTAGCAGACACAACACGGTCAAAGCTATCAAAGCTGGCCAGTAATACAATTGATCAACTTGCACTCCTAAGTACATCTTGCACCAAAGCTCTTCAGTAAACACCATGCGTAGGCACAGCACTGTTAAAACACAGCTACCGATCACCCTCCATTACACCATGCAGCCAGCACACAGTGGCTGGGAAAGGAGGGGAGTTTTGGCTACAGCCACTGAGATTTTCTTCTCCAACCTATCAGGGCAAACATAAGGCAAAACAGATCACTGCTGGGGAGGAGGATGGAGAGTAAAGATGCCCTTATCTTAAGAGCCCATCTTACAATTTTCAGCCAAGCAAGCCACCAAAATATACATTTTCCTCCCACCCCTGAGCACATAACATGTGGTCTAATGTCCCGAGTACAGGACTGCAAGCCAGAAACTCTTGTACTTTTTAATCTCTCCTTTCCAACCGACTTTCAAGGAAGTTGTTTTACCAATTTAGACCTCAATTTCCTCATCCTAAACTGGATAAATTGTTCACCAAGCATTTCTCCTCCCAGAGGTCTCTGTATGTAGTAGTGAAATTTTTTTTTCAGTATTATTTTAGTGCTTTAGACAAGCTTTCTTTAAAAACAAACAGAAGCAGCTTTCCTGCTGTTTTTGCTCCTCTGCCAATCCCTGTGTTTAATTTAATGGAGATCAGCCACAATGACAAATCCTGGGGAGTCACTAGGATTTTTGTTTTGTCCTCACACAGCTAAAAATAAGGCAGGCATCTGCCATCTGTAGCAATGCGTTTGAAGAAGGCACGGAGTAGAACACAAAGAAAAAACATTCTTGGGCCTTACACCAAGTCATCACACTGGGATTCATATCAGAAAGTTATCAGTGTGAAAAAAATTTGCCTATCCCCGACACCATAGATAAGCAAACCTATTGGAGGGAATTCTAAATAAATCATAATTTGTATAAATTATAAATATAAAACATATACAAGAATGCATCAACTCCCCTTACTTAAGAGACAAGTAACAGGTACAGGTGATACACAAGTTCCCTGCAAAATGATAATCGCTTTTCAAGTCAACTTCCCCATTTCCAGAGCAACTAATTAAGCACACTGGGAAAATGCCACAGGATATGTTAATCCCTGGTATAATTAATTATACTAAGGCTAACTTAAATGTCTGAATTGGCATATGTGCTCCTTTTTATGTATTTTGGGCCACAGAAGTTTACTGACAACTTCATTTTAAACCAATCGTTTCAAACCCTCCAGTGTATGTGGATACCACTGCACCACGTTAGCTCACACAGCTTTTCTAACTGGCTTGCATAATACTCACTCCCCACCAAAAGTCTCATTATCCACTTGCAACATGTTCAGCCCAGAAAGTCAAAAAAAGGTGGGAAGTGACTCCCCAGTGACTACACCCTAGAAAGAATGGCAGGAAATCTTTCAGACAAGTCTGTGATAACTGATTAACTATTTGCCAAAATCACACAGCTACTAGAAATCTACCTCCGATTTTAAAAATCCACCTGCTAAAAGCTGTACCACTCATCCACTTGTGGTTAGAAACAAATGAACTAAAGTTTCCATCAGCCCAAGAGATCTGATGGGCTTAGCTGAACAAAGAAGAGTAGAGAGCTGACTTCATGATACCATCCACTGCAGGGACAAGCTAAACTCTGCATCCAGGAGGATAGCAGAGCGCAGGGATCACCAAAAGAAGAGGAAGATCAACTGTAATAATTTTGTATCTTCCTTACAGTGTCTTGTGTGTAAGCCAGCACTGCAGTAACTGTCATCAAACTCTATCAGCCCTCCAACTGAATGGCAGTGCAAGGAGAACAAAAATTTGGCCTCAATAAGAAAATACATATAACAGAATATTAGATTGCACTTAAGTATGACAGATCAGGCAACATTAACATCTAAAGATCCCAAGCTTTTAAGTAGATTCTGCAAGCCAAATTCAACTTTCCTCTAAATTTCTCTGTCAAAAAACATGCTAGGACATAACATTTCACAATAGACAAACAAAATAATACCAAAATTTTAATACCAAATATTCTAAGAGTAACCAAATTTAACCAATTTCCACCGGTGCTGAAAAGCACACATATCTTTGTATTGACATTAGATCCACAGAATGAATCTAACTTCTTCAACTAAGAGTTTCATGTCCATAAACTAAAACTCAACCACACGCTTATAGATGCCAAAAGACAACTTTTTTTCCAGGATGTCATGATGCTGAGACACAAAGAGAGCACTGAGACTGAGTAGGAAGGTCTCAGAATCAGTACTATCATGTCAATTTGTACCATATTCACCTTCTGGAGCTGTAACTCTACAGAGTCACACTGGACGCCCAACTGGCATTTGAACTGGATCACAGAAACTGGGAGACCCCTCAATAAACATTTCTAGCATGCATGCTTTTGCTGTATTCTCTAACATTCAGAGTGGATGCCTGAAGACAAAAAAAAAATATTAGTTTTATGATATGCAGACTTGAGCTGCACAAGTTAATTTGCAATACAAACATTCTCAGAGAAAGATTTGTTTAGTGTTTCTCAATTCCAAAACCAGCAGAAAGGTGCGTCTCCCTTCTTCAGATACTACATACATAATTCAATCCTCTCTCTAATAGAAATTACACACCAAAAAGCAGTGTCTGAAGAATGCATAGACAAAAGTGATCAGGCTTGTCTGCTTTTGAGTAATACACAACAGTTCAACTACGCTGGCAAAGTTCCATCAGCATAAGTATTCCTAATGTAGACAGGCCACCAAGATAAGAATAGCTTTATTTCCCTAGCCACCATAGGATGCCATTAGTGTCTCCATAAAAAGAATAATTCAGCAAGGTGCTAACCTGTACATCGTGAGAAGTTTTTAAAATAATTGATCTTCTTACAAGTAGAATAGAAACATACTCTGCAAAAGCAGGAAGCAAAATGTTTTATCCCCACTTTACAGTCAGAAAGAGCGTAAAAATAAAAGTAAAGACAAAATAAAAGGCCTGCCTTTTCTAAATTATCAGTGATTTTGAATGCTCGTGCTGAGGCAATACAGGCATCTCCATCAGTAGCAGTGTGGATACCCAAACCTGAAAATTTGGCCTCAAATGCCTGCAGCTCAGTAGGTTTGCAAAGAGACAGCCAGGAATGAGCTATACAGGAGGCATGCAGATACTCCATGTTCTTGAGATTAGGAGCACGCATCACACTGACAGTTAACAGTATCAGTGATACTACCTGAGCTCCTCTGTCCTTCCAAATAAAATCCGATCTCAACAGCATTCCCACCTTATGTGCTGGCTTGCAGTGCAAAACCCAAGTGAAAGGTGCTCAAGAATAGACACAAGGAGTAGCTGAAGAACTTCCAGTCTGATAAGGGAGAAGAAGGAGCAGGTGAAGTTTCGGCACAACTCCCAGAGAGGTCAACATCACCTGGCTACCACTTTGGTGCCAGTGGACCCAGGCTTTACCAGCAGAGCAGCATCACGACATGATACCAAGCATCCTGGCTGAAGGAGCTGGAGGTCCAGAGGAGCGGCTGAAAGGAGAGACAAATGCCAGGAACAAAGCCATGCCGACAACAGGAATGCCAGCAGGTGTGCAAAGAAGCCAACCGGGTTAAAGGGCTGGTGTCAGCTGAGCCATTCCAGTCCCTATCCTGTACTGCCATATCCCTCTCCCAGAAAATCTCTTCTAATCACAGTGAGATAACAGACCTGAGCTGGTTACAGACTGATTGCCTCATCTCCAAAAACTTCACAACTCACTGCTCTGTAATACAGATATCTCATTCCCTCATTTACAGTCATAACAGATGCCAGTGATACGAGGGGCCCATTATTCACAATGAAGAAGCATGCACGAGAGCAATTACAAATTGCAAACAAAGGTGCCTCTGTTTCCACTACACACTCACATGTTTAAATGATGCTGGTGCAGTAGAGAAGCTACCTCATGTAATAAGGAAAATCATTGGCCTAGCTGCTGTCCTACATAAGGCAGGATGATTGATGCACTGTCTGCTTAGTGGTACAAACAAGAACAGCAACAGAGATGTGCACCCAAAAGAAGAGCAATGGAGATGAGCACCCACATCCATTCTGGAAGCAGTACCTTATGGTGGGTTAGAGCTGCCTAGGCTTACAGAGAGTCGCCTTAGCTCTTCATCCTCCACAGGACCATGTCCTCTCCTCACTCCTTTGAAAGACTGATTGCATATGGATGGTGTTTTAAAAGCCCAAAGCAAATTTACCCGTGACCCCAAACCAACTCCCTTGTGTTTAAACCACACCCCTCCTATCATGGAGCATGCACCCCTCAGCCACGTGCTCAGACCTCTGGCTTTAACCTGGACACACCAGGAAGTGCCTTAAACCAGCACCCTGGGAACAAGTGCCAAGCTCGCCTGCATGACGACACAAAGCTGGCAGAAGCCTCCGCCAACCCTGAAGTTCCAGGCCAGCGGGACGTGGCACCCCAGGTATGGGGCAGCCGGTGGGGGTCTCCAGCAGGAGGCAACTCAGCAGCCCAGACCTGCATCACCAGGGCAGGGTCCCCACATCAATGGGGCGGGAGCCCCCAGGTCAGCAGGTGCAGGAGTGTCTGCATCGCTGGAGCGGTATCAGGGGCAGAAGTCCCTGCATCTCTGAGGGTAGGGGTCTCCACATTACCAGGAACAGGGGGGTTCCTGTATCACCGGAGGAAGAATCCCTGCATCGCCAGAGACAGTGTGCACAGGTGGCCAAGAAGGCCAATGGCATCCTGGCTTGTATTGGAAACGGAGTGACCAGCAGGTCCAGGGAGGTTATTCTCCCTCTGTACT
>WAAB01022925.1:1103-20129 GCA_013389865.1 Piaya cayana
GGGGCAGGGGGCTTTGTAAGGGGTCCCTCATGGAGAGAGGGGTCTTTATGGGGCTGCTGGCAGGGTTTGGGGGTCCCTGGTGGGGCAGGGGGCTGCAAAAGGGGTCCCTCATGGGGAGGGGCTCTCTATGGGGCTTCTGGTGTGGTGAGGGGCTGTTGGGGGGCTGGGTGGTGGGCTGGGGTAATATGACGTGTCCCCTATGGGGAAGGGGTCTCTCTGTGGGGTTCCTGGTGGGATATGGGATTCAGGTGGGATATGGACTGTATGGGAACCCTGTGGGGTGTGAGGGGCTCTGTTGGAGTGTGGGGTTGGGGGGGAGGCGCTGACAGGACATGGGGTCATATAAGGGGTCCCTCTTGGGGAGGGGGCTCTCTGGGGGTCTCTTGGTGGGGTGTGGGGCTGGGATGGGGGGTGCTGAGGAGATGTAGGCCCATGTTGGGGGTCCCCTCTGGGGATGGGGCTGCCTGCGGGTCTCTTTGTGGGGTCCCTGGTGGACTGTGGAGCTGTGCAAGGGGTCCCTCATGGGGAGGGGGTTTCTCCGTGGGGCTCCTGGTGGGGCGTGGGGACTGTGTGAGGGGGTCCTCTCTGGGGAAAGGGCTTCTCCCTGGGGCTCCTGAATGGATGTGGGGCCATGTGAAGGTTCCCTCGTGGGGAGGGGGCTGTCTACGTGGCTCCTAGTGAGGCGTGGGGCCACGTGGAGGTTCCCCCATGGAGAAGGGGCTGTTTGGGGGTCTGGTGGGATGTGTGTCTGTATGAGGGGTCCCCCCTGAGGAGGGTGTTCTCTGTGGGGTGTGAAGTTGTTGGGGTGCTGGGAGGTGTGGGCCTGAGGGTCTGTCTGGGGGGGCTGAGCAGGGGGCTGCCATGACCCCCCGCCGCTCTGCCTTCCAGAACAGGATCGTGGATCGGTGTGAGCGGCTCCAGCTGCAGAGCGCGGCCATCGCCCGGCACGTGGACGAGGTGCTGCCTGCCAAGGACCAGGACCTCCTGGTAACTCCCTGCCCCTTCTCCCTGGTTCTTTGTGCTTCCCCAGCTCCTCGTCCCTGCTGGAGATGCTGAGCTGCTGCTGCTGGGCTCATCGGTGTGCAGGGCAGTCCCCAACCCACCCGGCTGCTTGTGTGAGAGCAGGAGAGCGCAGGGCTTCATCTGCCTAAAAAACATACACAAGCAATAGATTTCTTGGTGTTATCAACCAAGCATCCCACAAGGACCAGTCTGAAGTTTTGCTTTGTGGTGCTTCTGCTTCTCCCTAACAGCGAACGAGGAAGATCTGCTGAGGGATGGGACTCTGGTGCCTTGCAGGTTGTTGCTTAGGGTTAGGCCAGGAGGCAGTAGACAGGTTGGGGACTGGCTGTCCTATTTATCTCTGCTTGCTTTGTGATCATTACTGTGGTTTGGGCCTCAATTAACAGAGTAATCCTAATTGCTGAGTCCGTGGAAGACCAGCAGAAGCGGTTGGTGCTCTTGTCAGGGTTGAAGCAAGGCCGATGTTTCTCCTCTCTCCTTGCAGAACGCAGCCAACGCGGCGCGGGAGCTGGTGATCCAGAGGCTGATCTTTGTGGGGAACGCGTGTGAAAATGAAGAGCAGCGGCTGCTGGAGAAGGTGCACACGGAGGAGGAGCGGGCGCACCAGAGCATCGTGACGCAGCGGGTGCACTGGACGGAGGCTTTGCAGAAGCTGGCTGCCCTCCGGGCCTACCTGGTGGACACGATCACCAACCTGGATGACCAGGGCCTGGTGGTGAGTGCTGCTCCTTGTACTGAGGGACCAGGCAGTCAGCCCAGGAGTAACCTAGACTTAATATCATAGATATTATGGGACTTAAGCACAGTGTTCAGTAGCTTATAACAGAATCATTAAGGTTGGAAAAGACCTCTAAGATCATCCAGTTCGACAGTTAGCCCCACACCATCATGCCCGCTAAACCATGTCCCAGCCACATGCTACTTGAACACCTTCAGCTTTTTCACCGCTGCCCTTGGCCGCCCTGTTCCAATGCTTCATCAATCTTTCAGTGAAGAAATTTTCCCTAATATCCAGTCTAAACCTCCCCTGGCACAACTTGTGGCCATTTCCTCTCATCCTATTGCTTCTCCCTTGGGAGAAGAGCCCAACACACACCTCACTACAACCTCCCTTCAGCAGCTCGCTGCACTGGCAGCAAGGAGGCAGAGTTGGACAGGACCTACCTATCGGTGTAGCTCAGGGAACCTCCTCCATCTGGCCCTGATGATCCCTTCTGGTTTCTTGGTGGTTTGTAGCACATCTGATCTGCCCAATCCTGAGGTTCAGTTCCCCCCAGGCTTGAAGCTGCCTGCTCTCAGATGCCCTTGGGCTGCAGAGCTGTGGGTTGAGAGCTGCTCTTACAGCAATCAGTTGGGCCACCAGCCTCCTAGTGTTCTGTCTAGTTTTAATCAGATGTGACCCTTGGAAGCACCTGCAGTTCTTCTTGAGTGTCTGCCGTGGGGCTGGTGTATTTCTGTTTAAAGTATTTACTGTGCAGAGCAGCCCCTGCTTTCAGAGAATCATAGAATCACCAGGTTGGAAAAGACCCACTGGATCATCGAGTCCAACTGTTCCTATCAAACACTAAACCATGTCCCTCAGCACCTCGTCCACCCATCCCTTAAACCCCTCCAGGGAAGGTGAATCAACCCCCTCCCTGGGCAGCCTCTGCCAGTGCCCAATGATGCTTTCTGTGAAATTTTTTTCCTAATGTTCAGCATGAACCTCCCCTGGCAGAACTTGAGGCCATTCCCTCTTGTTCTTTCCTTCACTCTTCTCCTTTTGTGGCTATTAAATTGTCCCATTTACCCAAGCAAATCCTCTTGTCATAGACGTGAGCAGGTAGATGTTACACCTCCTCTTCCTTGCTCTTAGCCATGTGTAACTTTGTGAAGAGGAGGGCAGCAGCTCTGCTTGGAAAAATAGAAGTGATGCACCAGGCAGAAGGTAGATGGCCGTTTCTTTGGTGGGAAATGCAGTGTCTGTCCTGCCTCAACATCTTAGCTTGCTGGGCCCTGGTCTTGCTGTGGAGAGTGAAGGCTGGAAAGCAAGATCCATCTGCCTGTGGCAGAAAGCAGTGAGCCTCTTGGTGTCTCCTTTGACCACGTAGTGGTGGGGAAATAGGGATCGTACATTCTCCACCTTGGATTGATGGTCTTGGTTCTTGTGTCTGTCAGGAGTCAATCCATGCCGTGTCAAAGAAGAGTGACAAAGGTAGGCAGAGCGCCCTGCAGCTCACGTTTGAGCCTTAAGTCTTTTTCTACCACTTTGGTACCTGGGCTGTACCTTGAGAACCATTGGCAGCAGCTATAGGACCAAGTGCGACTGATCCCAGGGTTAGCCGACTCTTGGCTTTGGCTCTCTAACCTTGCAGCAGCTTCACCGCTGATTGGGGGTTGTTTGCTGCAAGCACAGGGCGTTCTTGCAGCGTGACCCGGTGGCCTGGGGAGGAGAGGGGACCTCAGAGGTGGGGACCTCAGGGGTGCTTCTCTGCAGTTTTCAGACTCTGGACAAGGCAGGATGCAGCCATAGGAGCTCCCAGACGCAGCCAGCCCAGCGTCTGTCAGAGGTACAGAATCAGAGTGGGTTCTTTGCCAGTCCAGAGACTTTCTGCCTGCCCTAGCTTCCCTTGCAGCTGATTATCCAGCTGTACTTTCAGTCTTCTGTTCTCACGCTGCTTGCACGCAAAGCAGAGCGGTGACAGGCTCTGTCTAGGTGCTCCCCAGCCCTTCTTCTGTCACCCAGCTGCCTGATCCCACTGACACAGCAGACACTGCCCCTAGCTTGATACAGAAAATGTGTCACCCGCAGCCATTCCCACTTATTTTCTTAAGGAGTGGAAAGTGCTGCAGCTGATGAAAATGGGTGTTGGATGCTCCCCAAGGCCAGTGTTGGGGCAAGGAGTGGTTTCTCTGGGTCAGGGAGGAGAACAGGGCTCCCTGGGTCCTGAGTTTACTGTGTCCCAGCCTATGTTTGGGGTTTTATCATGAGGATTTCAGCTGTAATGACTTTTTCTCTCCTTGTCCCCAGCGTGCAGAACAAGAGATCTTCGAGAGGTCAGTACCCACCTGCTCCCAGCCCTTTCCCTACCCCTGCACCCTCTGTGGCCCCTCTGTGAGGAACATGCCATCGCTCTGGCCGTGGGACCCCTCCCCTTTTGCTGAGGACAAGGACAGAGCACAGAGATGCCAGCACAGCTTCTTGTCTCTGCTTCACCTGCTGTGCTGCAGTTCAGGATGGAGCAGGCTGGCACCTCCAAATGCTCCATGTGCAGTGTCTCCTCAGAGGCGCTGCTGGATGCGCTGACCCTTGCTTACGGGAGACCTTCTCTGGCTCCTTAGCAAACTCCCTGAGATCTGCAGCAAACCTGTCCCTGGCTTGTTGGCAGGAGATAGGATTGTCCACCTGGAAAGCTGGCGTGCTCAGAGCAGCAGCGCATCCAAGCTCTGCACTCGTGCTGCTTCCTTCCCAGACATGCATGAAGTGGCGGAACCAGTTGTGGGTGTCAGTGTTTCTGACAGTTGTCAGTGCCACCGGGCTGCCCTTCCTCAAGGAAGCAGCGTGATGCTGCATTTTTCCAGGCATTTATTTCTGGGGCTACTGCAGGGGTGCTCTAAGCAGCACTGCTTGGACTCAGGTGCCCAAAGGGCTTTCAGGAGTGTTTTTACCTGTACAGAGTAGAAAATGGGCCAAAAGACATCACCAGCAGCCAGTGTCAGAGCCTTTACTTACAACCATGAGTTCCTGCGTGTGCTGAAGGCCACAGGAACCCAGAAAATCCTCAGTCTCCTGGTTGTGCTGTATGAAACCTGCAGTCCTGGCTTGCTCTCCTGTTGTGCCCCGCTTTGCTCTGACAGTGAGGCTTTCTCTGCAAAGAGGGAAATCTGATTCTCTCATTCAGCTTGTTCATCGTGCTCCTCTTTTACCTTGCTGGCCGCTCTTGGAGGCATTTAATCTGTGTCTGCTGAGGGAGGAGGCTGCTGACTCAGGCTGCTGGGATTGTTTTGAAACACTGAGGTCCTTTCAGAAGGGGCTGTAATCAAAGCCAACCGAAAGTATCACTTGGGAGGGGAGTTTGTCCAGAAAGCCCTGGCTTCTCTGCAGCAAGTGCTCCTCTTGCGACTGCTCCAGCTCAGGTTTCTGCCACGCTTCCTAGTGACATTAAACACCTCCTAGCACTAGTCAATGAATCACTGTGTTTTCAAATAACCCTTGTGTTCCTTTGGTAGGACAGAGGTGGCGGAGGGAATCTTAGAGCCACAGGAGTCCACGAAGTTAAACTTTAATCAGACCTGTGTTCAGAGTCCGCTGCTGCATCGACTGTGGGCCTCTGCTGTTCTCTGCTGTGTCGCAGGTCAGTGTCTTGCTCAGGTCTCATGCACTCTGGGGTTTCCTCCACTCCTCTTTGTGTTGTACCCAAAGAGGTCAACGGCTCAATATCCACATGAGGATCCATGACAAGTCACCCCCTCAAGGGTCCGTATCGGTACCGGAGCTGTTTAATATCTTCATCAATGATATAGACAGCGAGATCGAGTGCACCCTCAGCAAATTTGCAGATGACACCAAGCTGAGTGGTGCAGTTGCCACACTGGAAGGATGAGATGTCATCCAGAGGGACCTGGACAGGCTGGAGCAGTGGGGCTGGGAGAACCTCGTGAGGTTCAACAAGGCCAAGGGGCAAGGTCCTTCACCTGGGTCAGGGCAATCCCTGTTTTCAATACAGGATGGGGGATGATGTGACTGAGAGCTGCCCTGCAGAGAAGGACCTGGGGGTGCTGGTTGATGAGAAGCTCGACATGAGCCAGCAATGTGCACTCGCAGCCCAGAAACCAACCGTGTCCTGGGCTGCATCAAAAGCAGCGCGGCCAGCAGGGCAAGGGAGGGGATTCTGCCCCTCTGTTCCTCTCTTGTGAGACCTCATCTAGAGTATTGGGTTCAGTTCTGGAATCCTCAGTGTAAGAAGGAGATGGAGCTGTTGAAATGGGTCTAGAGGAGGCTACAAATATGGTCTGAGGGCTGGAGCATCTCCCATAGGAGGACAGGCTGAGAGAGTTGGGGCTGTTCAGCCTGGAGAAGGAGACTTTATAGCGACCTTCCAGTACCTGAAGGGGCTACAAGAAAGCTGGGGAGGGACTGTTTACAAAGGCTTGTGGTGATAGGATGAGGGGCAATGGGTATAAACTGGAGAGGGACAGATTTAGACTGGACATAAGGAAGAAATTCTTCACAATGAGGGTGGGGAGGCCCTGGCCCAGGCTGCCCAGAGCAGCGGTGGCTGCCCCATCCCTGGAGGGGTTCAAGGCCAGGTTGGATGGGGCTTGGAGCCCCTGATCCAGTGGGAGGTGTCCCTACCCGTGGCAGGGTTGGAACTGGATGGTCTTTAAGGTCCCTTCTGACCCAAACTATTCTATGCTGTGTCAGAACATCCTGATGCTGTGTCCTGCCTAGGACCTGGCATGTCCTGTAGGAGGCTTTGGGAAGGGGGGGGCACAGGTGCTCAGAGCTGCTGGTTGATGATAAGAGGTGAACAGGGGTTTAAAAAGAGTATCTTTTATCAGCTCTATTGTTCAACCTCACTTGGTTTCTTTTGCTGTTTCCCGAGTCACCTGTGACAGCCGTGAGGCTAATGACACTATAGGCATCTCTGGCACAGAAAATCCTCTTCACCACATTTAGCACTGGCCTGCTGGTGATTTTAAAAGAGGAGGAACTCTGAAAAAAACTATGAAACGCATTGTAGTGAGCAGAGAGTAAACGCAATAGCTTTTTGATCATGAGCTGAGATTGTGGCTGCACACGAGCTGGTGGTTTGTTAGAGATATTTGTGACCCAGCTCAGCTCTTGTTGTACAGCTGAGGTTGCACAGGAGACGTTGCCAGACCATAGCAAGCTCTGGGTATGGTTTTCCCAGGTTGGTTTTGGCTGTGTGGAGCAGGCAGACCATGGAATGGTTTGGGTTGGAAGGGACCTCAAACCTCATCCAGTTCCTCCCCTGCCATGGGCAAGGAAACTCGCCTGCTCCAGCCTTGATTTTGTGCCAGTTCAAGACTAAAATAGGTGAAATGAGGGTAGGGGAAGGCAGGGCAGGTGGGGCACCCGAAGGCAGAAACTCGGTTGGGAGCAGGTGGGTCAGGTGGGCATCAGCCTTGTCTCCTTGCTCGGTGAAGTCACAGCGAGAGGGAAGCACTCACGCTGTTACTCGATGCTTGCAGGGGGCTGTGGCCCCACTGAGGGGAACCCAAACCCATGGCTGTGCCCATCTCCAGTGCCTGATGCCACCTCCCTCCGGTGCTTCAAAGCTGCTCAGAGTGGGTTGATCAATGACTTGAGGAAACTGGAGGAAAGAGATTGTCCCTGCCCAGCCCTCTCGTTCCTGTATTCCTCCTCATTCCTGTATTACCGGCTTTGCAGGTTTCCTGCAAACAGCCTGTGTCCTTGTGCGGGCTCTTGACTCGCTCTTGACTCGCCTGGCTGGGTGAGGAGAAGTTGGTTGGGGGAGGAGAAGTTGAGTCCTGCTCATGCACAGTGAGGTTGGGAAGGGACGACACTCAGATTTGGGCCTCTCAAAAATGGGATGAACCGAACCTGCTGAGTTCTGTTTTGTGGTGACTGGGGCCAGGGTCAGAAGAAGATGAGCAGAAACATCTCTGACCCTGCAGGACTTCTGGTGCAAGGATGTCTGGGGAAGTCTGGGCTTTGATGGGTCTCTGGCTTGAGAGGGGGGGGGGGGGCTGTGGGAGAGCTGCCCGAGCCCCCATCTTTGTGTCAACCCAGAGAGCAGATGGGTCAGCAGGAGTGATGTGTGAGGAGAGAGCAATTGTGATTGTGTTTCTGATGGCTGTGAGTTCTTCAGATGGTTCACGTCATAGAATCGTAGAATAGTTTGGGCTGGAAGGGACCTCCAAACCCATCCAGTTCCACCTCCTGCCATGGGCACGGACACCTCCTGCTGGATCTGGTGTCTCAGAGCCCCATCCAGGGACGGGGCAGCCACCCGTTCTTTGGGCAGCCTGTGCCACTAACTCCCCACTGTCACAGCAAAACATTCCTTCCTAAGATCTCATCTCAACCTCCCCGTTTTCAGCTGAAAACCGTTCCCCCTTGTCCTCTCTCTGCACTCCTTGATCATGAGTCCCTCCCAAGCTTTCCTGGAGCCTCTTTCAGCACTGGAAGCTGCTCTAAGCTCTCTCTGGAGCCTTCTCTCCTGGCTGAACAGCCCCAGCTCTCTCAGCCTGTCCTCATACAGGAGGTGCTCCAGCTCTCAGATCATCTTTGTGGCCTCCTCTGGTTTTGTTCCGACAGGTCAGGGCTGCGGAGCTGATGCTCACTGTGTGGCTTCTCTTGCAGGTTCCCAGGAGATTCACATTGATGAGAAAACCATCAGCCCCCACCTCAGCCTGTCAGAAGACAAGAAAACCCTGACCTTCAACCCCAAGAAATTAAAGGTGGACTTGGACTGCCCCGAGCGGTTTGACTACTGGCCCAACGCTTTGGCTACTGCTGCTTTCCGCTCGGGAACCTGCGCGTGGAAGATCCGTGTGGAGAAGAGCTGCGCCTACAAGCTGGGAGTTTGCTACAGCTCCCTGCCACGGAAAGGCTCCAGCAACGAAGCCCGCCTGGGCTTCAGCACCGCCTCCTGGGTCTTCTCACGCTATGACCAGGAGTTCAAATTCCTGCACGCCGGGCACCCGCAGCTGGTGGAGCTGATCAGGTCTCCAGCCGAGATCGGGGTGCTGGTGGACTTTGCAGGAGGGGAGCTGCTCTTTTACGACCCCGATTCCTGCACCATCCTCTTCTCCCACAGAGAGACCTTTACGGAGCCCCTTTATCCCGTCTTTGCCGTGGCACACGAGAGCATCTCGCTTGTCCAGTGAGCTGGGGGTGAATATACAGTCGTGTGTACAGCAATGGGACATGGTACCGAACCATCGAGGGGAAAGGAGCCGGGAAAGGGCTTCCAGCTTGTGTTCAGTGGGTTCCAGACAAGAGCTGCCTCCAAACTACGTCTGTTCTTCCATGTTTTATGGCAGCTTTGCTCTCCTGGAGGTTGCACCTGCTCTGTGTCCGTGGTGGGGGTCAGGGAATCCCTTGGCTCTGCCAGCCACTACTGGTGAATCATTTAATTCTTTCTGACCAAGGGCTGTGTTCCAGGCTAGGAAAACAGGAGGAAGATTGCCATGTGTCTAGAGAAATAGCAGGGAGGAGCATGTGGAAAGGGACATCGACGGGGGCACAGCTGGAGCTGCACTGTTGGGAGGAGCTGCCCATGCTATAGCAGGGCTGGTGCTGTCACCCCTGGGTCAGAGGCACCCTGAGGGGCTGTGGCTGAAGGAAGAATCCATGTCGGAGCAGAGGAGTAAGGAGCAAGGAGCAGCAGAAGGAAACTCAACCCGAGCTGCCCCACACCTCACCAAAGGGAGTTTGAGGGGTGAGGGTAACGGGGTGAAAACAAGGCAGGGAGGAAGGAGGGGTGAGCTAGGGAGAAGGGCAGGAGAGATATTTCCCCAGGTGTTAAAAAAAAAAAAGCTTTATTTCTCAATACCCAAATTAGTAAAGTTTGTTAATTGGCAATATATCAAATTAAGCAAAATTGCCCAACTCCAGGCTGTTTTGCCTCCTGGCCCCTGTCACAAAGAGGTGGCAAACCTGGGGTGCAGCGAGCTGTGCATGATCCATGTGTGGGTGTTCTGGGTGCTCTGTGTGGGAAACTTCCCCAGGCTCAGCCCAACCCTGCTCTGCTGATGTGCTGGCACAGGACACGTGAGCCTCTCCCCAGGGTGATGGCAAAGGGGTAAACCTGTGTCTGCTCCATTCCTACCCCTGAGAAGGAGCCTTCTGAGCCAGGCCCCAGCTTGGTCATAGAATCACCAGGTTGGAAAAGACCCACTGGATCATTGAGTCCAAACATTCCTATGTCCCTCAGCACCTCATCCACCCATCCCTTAAACACCTCCAGGGAAGGTGACTCAACCACCTCCCTGGGCAGCCTCTGCCAGTGCCCAATGACCCTTTCTGTGAATTNGACTCACTCCAGAGCCTCAACATCCTTGTGGTGAGGGGCAGTCAGCACCACTGACCACCTCCACAGTGTTTTTAGAGCCATGCAAGACATCAGCAGCCACACTGAGTATGTTAAATACACTTTATTGCATTAACAGCCCCTGTGCTCCACGGGCAGTGCTCTCCCTGTGCTCAGAAGTGCTTGCTTCTCTACCCAGCTGGCAGGGAGCAATCCCACACCAGGCCTGGCTCACGGCTCAGCAGCAGCGCTCCAGAATTCAGTTACCCCTTCTCGATACGAGCCAGGAGGTGGCTGAGTGTGGGCAGGACATGCTCAGGAGGCACCTCCAGCTTCTCGCCCTGCCCGGCAGCCTGGAGCAGAAATCCATGCATGCCCACAGCACGGGCAGCCCTGTAATCCCGTGTGTAGTCATCCCCGATGTGAGCCACCTGCTCGGGGGGGACCCCGCTGAGGCGCAGGGCCTTCTCGAAGATCCTCCTGTCTGGCTTGGCGAAACCCGCGGCCTCGGAGGTGAGGATGAAGTCGAAGTGGTGCCGCAGGTTGCATTGGGTGAGGATATTTTCCAGCCGGTTATCGAAGTTGGAGACCACCCCCATGCGGAAGCCGCGCTGGCAGCACTGGCTCAGGGTCTCGCTGGCTCCCGGCAGCACCTCCCAGTTGCGGGCGCTGCAATAATCGTGGTAGAGTTTTTCCGCCACCAGCGTTAAGACTCTGTCCTCATGCACCCCCGCGAGCCTGAAGGTCTGCTTCACCAGGTCGGCCCACCACTGCTGGGAGCTCAGCCCTTGGCCGCGGCCGTAGTTGGGGAAGCGCTGGCTCTGGGCTCCGTACGCCTCCCGGAATGCCTGACTGAGCGCCTCGGGCTGCACCTGCACACCATGTGCCTGGGCCTCGGCCGCGTAGCTCTCTCCAAGCGGCCGCCGCAGCCTCAGCAGCGTGTCCTTCACGTCCCATGTCAGTAAGCGGAGCCTAAGCATGGCTCCTACGGGAAACCCAGAGCTCTGCTGAGCGCAGCCACGGCTGGATCAGAGGGGTGGGAGCACCAGCCCTCCACCTGCTGCACCTCCACCGGGGTCGGTGTCCCTGGTGAGGGGGGCTCAGGGCCCCTCTGGCAGGAGAGGGCAGCCCTGCACCCAGTCCTGGGTGCAAAGTCTCCCAGGCTGAGTCTGCTGCACTACCCCTCCACCAGTGGCGACACAGAGCCTGATGTGGGGCTGTTGGGTGTATGGGGAGTGCCCAGGGCTGGGGGGCTGCACCCACAGGGTATGGGGTTGGGGCAGAGGCACCCAGGGTGTCAGGTGGGTGTGTGGGGGTATCTGGGTGGGTGTAGGGGCAGCAGGTGGCTATACCTGGGGTGGGGGGGGTGAGAGTATGGAGACACACAGGGCATCCAGAGAGGGTGCAGGCAGCACCTGGGGTGTCTGGGGGAGTCTCAGGTGCTGGGGGGCACAGGGAGGGCTATATCCAAAGTGTCTGGGGTGGGGGTATGGGGGCACACGGAGTTTCTGGGTGGGTTGCTATAGCCGGGGTGTCTGGATGGGTACAGGGGAACCCGGTGGGTGTAGGGTTTCCCGGGGCATGGAGGGGGATGTGAGGGGCTGCCCCAGAACGCTATAGCCGGGGTGTTAGGGGGTGCAGGGGCACAGGGGGTTATATCTGAACGGTCTTGGATTGGGGCACGGGGGTGCTCAGAGTTTCTCAGTGGGTCCAGGGGGGGGACACCGTACCCGGGGTATCCAGGGTGCAGGGCCTATAGCCGAGGTGTCTGGGATAGGAGTCTGGGGGCACCCGGGGTGCCTGGGGGATGCAGGAGACACCTGGGGCTCTACTTGAGGTGTCGGGGGGGTTCAGGGGTACCCGGGGCTGTGCCCAGGGTATCTACAGCAGCCCTGGGGGAACCTGGGGCTGCACTCAGGGTATCAGGAGTAGGGGTACGAATGTCTGGTGGGGGCGGGAGGCACAGGGAGGGTTGTACCCGGGGTGTCTGGGCGAGGCGGACACCCGGGGCTGAGCCTGCAGCGTCTGGGGGCGCTGAGGAGATCCCGGGGTGTCTGGGGGAGAGGGGACAGTCCGAGTGGTCGGGGCCGCCCGCACCCACCTGCCCCGCGGGCCGGAAGTCCCGCCCCATCTACAGGAACCCCCGAGTAAACCACGCCCCCTCCACACAACCCACGCCCATCAGTTCAGATCCCGCCCCTTAAGCCCCGCCCCTCAAGCAAACACCGGATCCGCCTAGCCCCGCCCCTTGGACCGGACCCCCGCCCCTACCCCACATGGTTAGCCCCGCCCCCCCGCAAAGACCCGTCCTAGCCCCCCCAACAGACCCCTATTAGCCCCGCCCACTCAACACACACGCCCCGGTTAGCCCCGCCCCTCAACTCAGACCACGCCCCCCTCAGCCCAGGTCCCGGTCAGCCCCGTCCCTCCATACAGATCCGCCTAATTCCCCACAGCCCCGTTGGCCCCGCCCCTCAGCCCAGACGCCCACCCCCTCGTGCCCCGCCCCTCAGCGCGCGCCCCGCCCCTCCTGCTCGCGGCGCCATCGCAGCAGCAGCGGCGTGAAGTAAGTGATGATGGCGTCGGCGCCTGTGGGGAGAGAGCAGCGGCTGCAGCTCCGGCCGAGAGGCAGCACCGATCCCCAGAGTCTGGGGGGGAAGGGTCCCCCCGCCTCACCTGCGCGCCGGAACGCCGTCACCGCCTCCGTGACCGCGGCCTGCAGGCTGAAGGCTCCGGCCTGCGCCCCGTGCCACAGCATGGCGTACTCGCCCGACACGTGGTACACGGCCAGCGGCAGCGACGGGTGCTGAGCGGCGAGGCGGTCAGTGCCGCCCCGTGCGCCCAGTGCTGCCCGGAGCCACCCAGTGCCACCCCAGGGCTCCCAGAGGGGCCCCAGTGCCATCCTTGTGCCACCCAGAGGGTCGCTAGTGCCACCCAGAGCCACTTAGTGCCACCCGTAGACACTCAGTGCCACCCCAGTGCTCCCAGAGGGGCCCCAGTGCCACTTAGAGCCACCCAGTGCTACTCCAGTGCTCCCAGAGGGGCCCCAGTGCCACCCTTGTGCCACCCAGAAGGGACCCCAGTGCCACCCCAGTGCTCCCAGAGGGGCCCCAGTGCCACCCTTGTGCCACCCAGACGGACCCCAGTGCCACCCCAGTGTTCTCAAAGAAGCTCCAGAGCCACTCAGTGCTGCCCATAGACACCCAGTGCCACCCCACTGCTCCCAGAGGGGCTCCAGTACCACCCCAGTGCTGCCCAGTGCTCCCATAGGGGCCCCAGTGCCAGCCAAATGTCCCCAGATGGGCCCCAGTGCCGCCACCCTAGAGGCCCCACAATACGCTTACTCGGTCCTTGACATCCCTCACAAGGTCCAGGTAGGGCAGCCCTGGCTTCACCATCAGCATGTCTGCTCCCTCCCGCACGTCACGGTCCTGCAGGGGAACATGCGTGGCCCTGGCAGCTCGAGAAGGATGTTTTCCAGCAAACTGGTTTTCCCCAGCAGTTTTGAGCTGGCTCAGTGCCATCCCCATGCTTCCAGAGGGACCACAGTGCCCCCAGAATGGCTCCAGTGCTATCCCAAAGTGCCCAGAGGGGCCTCAGTGCCACTTTAGTGCCCCTAGAAGCATACCAGTGCCCACCCCAGTGTTCCCATGGGGGCCCAGTGCCCCCAGAAGGGCTCCAGTTCCACCCCAGGGCCCCCAGAAGGGTCCCAGTGCCCACTCCAGTGCCCCCAGAAGGGTCCCAGTGCCCACACCAATTCCCCCGGAAGAGTCCCAGTGCCACCCCAGCGCCCCCACTAGGGTTCCAGTGCCACCCCAGTGCCCCCAGAAGGGTCACAGTGCCCACACCAATGCCCCCAGAAGGGTCCCGGTGCCACCCCAGTGCTCCCAGAAGGGTCCCAGTGCCCACCCCAGTGCCCCCAGTAGGGCTCCAGTGCCACCCCAGTGCTCCCAGAGAGGCTGCCTGCACAGGGTGCCGCTGGGTCCCAGCTCTCTGTCAGGATGATGGGTTTCCCATCTCCTGGGGTGCCCCCACCCCTGACCCAATGCCGCGCCCTGCGGTGCTGCCCGGGCTCTCACCACGGCGCGCATGGCCAGGCCTCTGGCACCTGGGGGCAGCTGGTAGCATCGCCGATCCCCGAAGGCGGGTTTGGATAATGCAGCATCCCTGGAGATGGGGCAGAGCAGGGCATAAGGACCCACACGGCTCTGCCATGTGCCCCACAAAGCTTCAGAAACGTGAAGAGCCACAAAAACTGAGCCATCACAGCTGGGAGAAGGGAGGCTCCCTGTCCCAGCTCAGTGCCCTGGCATCTCTCTGGGAGGTCCAGCAAGCCCAGGATGGTGCTGGGAGCTGTGTCAACACCCACTGCCCTCCCTGTGCCCAGAGGCAGGGCGAAAATCACATCAGACATTTTCCTTTTGCTCTTTTCCAGGGCAGGTCCATCAGGGACAGCCCAACAGTGCCAGGTCTTGCTTGGGATGAGGTTTAATTAGCTGACCAAGCTGAGACCTGTCCCTAAAGATACACTTTGACAACACCAGCTCCTGTGACTCCCTCTTCCCTTCTTCCAGCTCCCTCCCAGGCACCAGTACCCAGGACAAGAAGGGCTGGGCAGGAAGATCACAGGAAGTTCTCTTCCCATCCGCCATCCTCTACTGGGCATAGAATCACAGAATCACCAGGTTGGAAGAGACCCACTGGATCATCAAGTCCAACCATTCCCATCAAACACTAAAACATGTCCCTCAGCACCTCATCCACCCGTCCCTTAAACACCTCCAGGGAAGGTGACTCAACCCCCTCCCTGGGCAGCCTCTGCCAGTGCCCAATGATCCCTTCTGTGAAATAATTTTTCCTAATATTCAGCCTAAACCTCCCCTGGCGGAGTTTGAGGCCATTCCCTCTCGTCCTGTCTCCTGTCACCTGGGAGAAAAGCCCAGCTTCCTCATCTCCACAACCTCCTTTCAGGTATGTTTGTCTCTCTTTTGCACCAAGAAGTAGGAGGAGAGCGCTCCAAGGCGACCAGCATGGCCCCAGCTGTGGCCCAGGCTCTGGCTGAGCCCCATTCTCAAAAAACTATCCAGGAACACAGCTCCTGGCCATCCTGATCCCAGCTGGGGACAGTCCTGGCTGAGGGATAATCCTGGGACAGACCCACCTGAAGGGACCGTAGAAGCAGGAAGCAAACTTGGCGCTGTAGCTCATCACCGAGACCTGCAGAGGAGAGGGGAGCCATGAGGACCAGAGGCTCCATTCCTCATCCCTGCTCTTTTTATTTGCTTTCCCACATCCTCCTTCCCCTGCCAGGGTCTGGCAACTTGCTGTCCCTGCCACGTGTCCTAGGCAAGGCGAGGGTTGGCCTGTCCCACCCAAGTTCCAGGGTGGCGCAGCCCCTCCCTGGATGTTGCTCCTGCTTTGCCACACACAGTGTCCTTGCTCACCTTGTTGCCCAAGTCATTGGAGATCAGCGCCTTCTTCATGGCCCCGATGCGCCCATCCATCATATCTGAGGGGGCAACAATGTGGCAGCCTGCAGGGAAAAGACCGGAGATGCTGAGAAATGCTTGAGGCTGGGATTCTGCTTGCAGGAGGAGGTGACTGCAGGGCCAAAGGGGATCCAGGTGCCTGCAGGGCAGCGGGAGCCTCCCCCAGCTCGGACCAAAAGCAATCCCAGCTGGAGTCGGGCCCGGTTTGCTTTTGGGCCTGCTGAGTGTGGACAAGTCTGTGAGAATCAGACTTGGGTGCTGCTGCCAGCAGACTCCCCACCTGCTTTGGCGTAGGCCAGTGCCACTTCTGCCAGCCGCTGACAGCTCATCTCATTCTGGATGGTGCCATCTTCACGCAGGATGCCTAGGAGATAAACCCAGGGTGAGATGAGGGGCTGGACGGCTGACTGCCTTGATAACAAGAGTGAGAGCATGGGTTTTGCTACAGAGATCGGAGAACCATGGAATGGTTTGGGTTGGAAAGGACCTCAAAGCCCATCCTGTTCCAACCCCCTGCCAGAGGCAGGGACACCTCCCACTGGATCAGATTGTTCCAAGCACCATCCAACCTGGCCTTGAACCCCTCCAGGGATGGGGCAGCCACCACTGCTGTGGGCAACCTGGGCCAGTGAGATGCTCAGAATGACAGCGGGGAACAATGCTAGAGAGTTGGACAAGGAGGGGAAGACCAGGAGACCAAGGATGCGGCCCTCTGGGGACTGGACACCACCCGTGGGTGCTCCAGGGAAGGGAAGACTGAGCTGGGGCACACAGATGGGCACTAAAATAGATTCAGATGGCAAGGGCGGGTGACCTAATCAGTTGGTGCCTTCTCACCCTGCTCTCAAAATCTAGGAGAGGTCTCCCAGGCCCAACTGTACCAGTACTGGGGAGCAAAGTCTAGGGGCAGGAGCTGGCTCCACCAGCCCCTTTAGCTTCTCAGCAGAGAAGAGCAAACCCCGGAGACTTGCAGTGCCGGGAAGGTGCCCAAAGCGCAGCCCTGTGACTCACCACAGTGCCCGTGAGAGGTGTAAGGGCACAAGCAGACATCGCAGGCAATGAGCAACTCTGGGAAGGTGGAACGGATCTTCTTGATTGCCTGGATGGCAGGTGTGTCCTCTGCATCAGCAGCAGAACCTCTCTCATCCTGCAAGAAAAGAAATGCAGCACTTCTGCCCAGGAAACATTTTCTGATTGTTGAGACCCCTTAACACAGAGCAGTGTGACCAGTACGATGGAAAAGGGTGATAGACCAGTGTCTGTCACAGGGAGTGCGGGTCTCAGGGCCACCTGAAAGACCTCTGGGAGCTTTTCAGGTGTTGCTACAGTCTCCTAACCCCATCCTGCTCTGCTGAGCGTGGCAAAGCACACCCAGAAACCCTAAACTGCCCTGTTTGATGGGGATCCCAGCCCCACACTGCTCTTCCCACACTTGGGCTACCTCAGGCCGCTGCCACCTCCATGCACACTGACCTTGTGGGCCTTGCTGGGCACGCCAAAGATGAGCACGCACTTCAGACCATCTTCAACGAGGGGACGCAGCATCTCCTCCAGCTTGTTGACTCCATACCTAAGAAGAGCAAAGTGAAGGAGGCTGCCAGGCACCCCAAGCTGCTCCGTGGGTGTCGGTGACCGATCCAGCATCCACAAGCATCCTTGCCAACCAGCAGCTGGAGCTACAGGGGAGGCGTCACCTGAACAATGGGAAGAACAATCCAGGGCCTTATCTGGGGCTACAGGAGGATTATCTACCCAGCATGGACACTCTTTGCTCTGAAAGGACAAACAGGCCCTTCCCTTGGCTCCCTTATCTTGGCTTTCTGGTTGTGGACCCAGCCCACCTCCCCACAGGACCATTTCCTGGGGACTGACCACAGTCCTACTAATGCACCAGCAGATGAAGACAGGACCTGCCAGTCCAGCAAGAATGCAGGACCAGAGTCTGTCATCTTGCCTAGATTTTCTTGCTGCTGCTGGAAACCCTGCTTGCTTCCAGCTTCCCTGTGTGCCCAGCACGCTCTGTGTGACAACATGCAAGGGTTCCAGGACACAGAATCATCAGGTTGGAAAAGACCCACCGGATCATCGAGTCTAACCATACATCACAAGGCCCTGGTATTACTGCTGACCGTACTGGTACTTTCCCAGCATCCCCAGTACAATTCCTTCTGTCCCCTTGGCAGAAAATGCTCCTGCCCTGCCTGATGCTGGGGGATCTCCAAGTCAGGGACTACAGAGGGTTGGAAGCTTTGTCCCTGGCCCACGCTCATCGCAGGCCACACACCAGCCCAGCTCGGGCACAGCAGCAACTGGCACGCAGATCGGAGGGGCTGGTTCTTACCTGGCTTGTCCGGGGAGGCTGGGGATCGGCTCCACTGCGTCAGGGCTGTCCCTGCAGGAGGTGGATGGATAGAGAGGTGAGGGCTAGGCACGAGGAGGAAGCCCCTACCCCAGGCTTGTCCTTGGGGAATCTTTTGGGGAGTCTGAACCTAAGCCAGTCAGCCTGAGGTTGGCCCATCCCTAACCCAGAGAGCCAGGGCTCACTCACGTGACAAAGATGGGGTAGATGAGGTTGGAGGCATCGAAGGTGGCTGCCGTGCACTGCCAGGAGCGCAGCACCGGGTGGAAGTAGCCGCTGTGAAGCACGGAGTCTGCCTGCATCTTGGTCCTTCACTGGGTGGCTGAAGAAGGAGACTCTGAAACACCAAGAGACGCCGGCAGACTGGTCAGTGGCTGCATCCTGGTAAAGTTGTTGCTACACACGAGGAGCGGGCTGAGATCCAGGCAGACGCTGCACAACATCCCTGTCCTGCTCCAGGCACAGGTGGGGAGCAGGCGCTGCAGCACAGGTAGCTTCATCCCAGCTCTCCTGGGGCCAGATGGGTGATGCCAGACCCCACACCAGCAGTCACAACACAGTGTCTCCATCAACAGCTCCCAATTCTATGTCCGAAACCACTAAACTCCCAATTCTGTGTCTGAAACCACTAATCTACAGCTACCAGCATCCTCCTGCAGCAGAACCATGTTCACAAGGTTTAGTGCTACCATGCTCCTCGGGCTCCATCTGCTCTGGCTTGTGTGAGGTACCAGCAGTTTTCTAACGATGAGACAGTCATTGCTTAATTTGCTGTATAATACTTTTGTTAACGCTGAATAATTGTGTAATACAGCTTTTGTACAAAGAGCACGACCTATGAACAGCCACAGGGTACAGGGGCAATTAGAGAAGGGCAGGGCACAGGGTGAGGGAGAGGAGCAGGGTCACAGAATCATGGAATGGTTTGGGTTGGAAGAGACCTCAAAGCCCAGCCAGTCCCACCCCTGCCGTGGGCAGGGACACCTCCCACTGGATCAGGGGCTCCCAGCCCCATCCAACCTGACCTTGAACCCCTCCAGGGATGGGGCAGCCACCACTGCTCTGGGCAGCCTGGGCCAGGGTCTCCCCACCCTCATCTTCGTAATGTCCAATCTAAATCTTCCCCCTTCCAAGTTTAAGCCATTGCTCCTTG
>WAAB01022926.1:0-67209 GCA_013389865.1 Piaya cayana
AACATTCACACTGTGTGTTTGAGTGCGTTGTCCAAACACTTCTTGGGTGTTGTCCAGCTTGGCACCGCGACTGCTTTGCTGAGGAGCTGTTCCAGTGCTCCACTGTGTGTGAAGAACCTTTTCATAATGTCCAACCTAGCCCTCTCCTGGAGCATCTTCCTCCCATGCCCTCAGAATTCCTTCTTTTTTCAGTGGGTAGAGAATTAGGCCTTGACATTCCTTTGACAACAACATTCACACCACTTCTTTATATATAAATACTCAAACAAACCAATAGCACAAAGAGATTTGGGGGACAGAAATATCAGAAACGCTGTAACCTCTCCAGCCTTCTCCGAGGGAAGCTGTCTCTATTTTGTTAAATGTTGGATCAATGGTCACTGAACAACAAAATTCTGAACTAACATGTTCTCTGCAGTTTGAATTCTTTCTTCCTTTTCTTTCCAAAGGTCTGTTTTCATAAACACATGGAGCATCTTCCTCCCATGCCCTCAGAATTCCTTCTTTTTTCAGTGGGTAGAGAATTAGGCCTTGACATTCCTTTGACAACAACATTCACACCACTTCTTTATATATAAATACTCAAACAAACCAATAGCACAAAGAGATTTGGGGGACAGAAATATCAGAAACGCTGTAACCTCTCCAGCCTTCTCCGAGGGAAGCTGTCTCTATTTTGTTAAATGTTGGATCAATGGTCACTGAACAACAAAATTCTGAACTAACATGTTCTCTGCAGTTTGAATTCTTTCTTATCTTCCTTTTCTTTCTAAAGGTCTGTTTTCATAAACACAAATTTTGTGCTTGCTCTTGGGTGTTACTATAGCATCACTTGGTCACAAGAGGGAACTCACATATCAGTCTCTGATTTATTTATTATATTAAAGCTCTGAAGACTGCAACTGAACAAAGCGAACATGTTTGGATATGCATGTGAGTGACATAAAAATGTGCACATATAAATCTGTATATATTTCTATATCCATGCCTTTTAGCTACCAAAGAAGGATAATCATTCTTAGAAATAAGGAACAATAACCCTAGCAGGCATGGCAGTAGAAAAGAGCCTTAGAATGACCCAGAAATCATTTTCTAATGGGTTAATATATCACACTCATGAGTATATGCTCACAGGCTGTGTCTTATCTTTGTTCCCACACTGTTGCTCTGTAGATCTCAAAACTCATACTACCTTAAGGTATCAGGATGTGGATGAAGCAGAACATGTTCCCTCCCAGCAGAGCCTGAGCAGCAGGAATTACTCTCACTAATTGTTTTGAGCAGCTCTTAGTTTTAACGTTCTGTTTTGAGCCCGGTATCACCTTTCATCTTTGCAGAGTGTCTTTTGCCAGCCAAAACTTTACTGTATTGGCAGTGTGTCGCAGAATTCTTAGTATTGAATGTACATGCATATGGTTTGATTGTTAACTGTGAAGGAGAAGACTCAAGTGGTAATTCATTGCCAGTTTCTGCTGGATCCTGGTGGCAGCAACATGGATTGTATCCAATCTGCTTGAGGCTCATTTTTCTAGAATAAACCAACCTCTAAATCCAGATCTTTATAACATAAGAATTAATGTTGACCTCAGATCTTGATGTCACACGTTTTCCTACACTGATATTTCCACTGATCAAGCAATTGATCAGTCCTGCTAATGTGTTCATAAGTTCCCTCAAGAAAACACATAATAAATCCCCCAAATAAGCATGAGCTTATGTGTGGGAACTTGTTTTTGGAAACCAGCTGCTGTTTCTTTGCAGCTTCTAGAGAAGACAGCCCATTTACAGCTTGCAAGATAATCCCAGGCAGTTCAATAGGATCTCGGTTTGGTGATACGTGAATTGTAGATGCTCAGGGTAGTTGGTTTCCCAGGAAGAGGTAGCAACCTTCTTCTGTGAATGTGAAGTACCGTGTCTCACCCCTGGGATGTGTCTGGTCCCTCACACAGATTCCTTAAGCACTGCTGTCTCAAACACAAATTGTAGTGGCCCTTTAGCTTATCCCATGGCTGTGAAACAGTGTGAACCCACTGCATTATGCTGGCATGAATTATGTAATAGGGTAACAGTTGTGGCATGCGGTCCTGTTGCTTTGTCTTTCAGATGTATCTTGTCTGTTTTGGACACTTTCCATTTAGCCCTCTGGCTTTATGAGTTCCTTAGTTCCTTTCAAGTTTGCGTTCTGTACAACTGCTACTCTTTGAATACAGCATCCTGGGGAACGTCCCCACCACAGCTACAGATGAAGTGGCCATTGGGCAACACATCAGTGAGGTGTTGCAGTTAATTTGGGGCCCTTGAGAAAAGAGGAGGTGTCCTGTGTGTCCGCTGCATTTTTTGTTTGGGATAAGACACTGTTGCCAGAAGAAAGCAGCTTTCCTAACTTGAGTTTGGTTACTGAACCACGTGGCTATCTGACAGTTTTGATTGATGGTAGGGCCTCTGGCCTTGAAACTTCTAAAAGAAGATAACGTGTATCTAATCATTACCTGTAATCTGTACATCTGATTTCTTAAACAATTTGATTATTTATTTAATTGCACCATAGTTGAATACCATTCTTTTTATTTGACTTGGTGGGATAAGAAAATCTGCATAATCTAATTAAGACTTCAGATGTTTGGAATTAGTCCAAGATAATTGCAAATAATGAGGGTATACCTCAAGCCAGGTGTACAGTCATGGACATGTCTCGTGCTGTTAGGACCTATCACATGGTACTGCAACCATGGTATAAGCACAAACACACTGCCAGAAAGGTGAAGACCCTCTCAAGGCTCTATCTCTAACTGTTGTAGAATTTCTGTGTGCTCTTGCTTATTCTGGAGTTAGTTTGCGTCTTTTTGTTATTAATTCTCCTAAGGTTTTCTTGGAAAATCTCATTCAAAAAAATAGAAGGTTTTCCTTAGTTTTCTGTTGGTAAAAATGTAAGCGTGTCCACTAGCTTTCCTGTGGGAATATGAATTGGTAGATACTGTTTGAAGATATTTCTACTTCGATAACACAGCCATAGATCATGTTTTTAATATGAAAAGGATTCAGTTGCATTTTGTAAGAATTACAGATCCATCCATTATCATTTTCATGTTAGACAAATCTTGTAAGGAGTCATAATTATGCCAGGTTTCCTTTAATTATTGATAAATCTGAAGGGGCTGAATCATGTTGCCACAAGTAATTGCGTGGGTGTTGATTGAAATGATACCTCCAATGAATGTAGTAACAACTGGCTTTTTTGAACAGCCAAACTGTCAGCCTGTCCAAGAACAAATTAATGATGTGCCTAAACCTTAGTTGAGGACACCAAGTGCAGGTACAGTCTCATTCTTCTTTGCCCTCTCCCATCTAGAAGAGGAGTTTGATGGAAAGCAAAGGATGGGTTTTATGTTGGGTGGTTTTCCATCTGTCCCAGCCAGCCCCATGATTCCTGCATAGGAAATTGCGCAGCCGCTTTGTTCCAAAGCCCAGGTATTTTCTAGTCACTGGATTACCTGCTGGGGATGAACTGAAATATCAGGTGATGAAACTGTCATCACTGGTTAGGGTCTTCTAACCACCCAGGGAGTCAGGAGAAGTCTCTGGTGACTGGAAGAAGGGTTACGTTGTGCCATATTTCAAAAGGTTAGAAAACGTGACCTTGGGACCCACCGACCTGTCAGGATTTGATGGGTGGGCTGTTTGATGAATAAGAAATTGGCTGGATGGGTGCATGGAGAGTAGTGGTCAATGGCTTGATGGCCAGATGGAGATCTGTGACAGGTGATGTCCCTCAGAGATCCATAGTGGGACCAGCGCTGTTTAATATCTTCATCAATGATATAGACAGCAAGATTGAGTGCCCGCTCAGCAAGTTTGCAGGTCACAAGCTGAGGGATGCAGTCATCACACCAGAAGGACAGGACGTCATCCAGAGGGACCTGGACAAGCTGGAGAAGTGGGGCCTGTGTGACCCGTATGAGGTTCAACAAGGCCAAGTGCAAGGTCCTACACCTGGCTCGGGGCAATCAACAATATCACAGAGTTTGCAAGACCATACTTCAAAACACCTGAATTTCCCTTCCCCTCAGCCACCTGTGAAGGTGAACACTGGATCCTAAATGCCTGTTTACTTAAATCATTGTGAGTTGTGCTAACACAACTAGTCTTGAAGTGGGTGATAATGATTAAATGCATTTGTCTTCCTTTTGAATACCATAGCCTTCATTNTTGAATTTCCCTTCCATGTTCCCTGATAATGATTCATTTGTCTTTTGAATACCATAGCCTTCATTTCTAAGTGCACTATATTCCTGAAAATACCTTGTGGTCACTGGGGATCTTTATGTCTTTGTGCTTTCCTTTCTGTCATGTTTTATTGAAGATATAATGTCAGGTGTATGGAAGCACCGCAACATGAGAGTGAGAATTTTTTTCTGCCAGTGTGGAACAATCTTATCTCTCAGTGACTGATTTGTATCCTGCCTGAAGTCGAAGTCAGACAGAAGATCTCTTTTCTCTCCCACAGGCTGCTTGCAAAGTCAGAAGTAGGCTGATCATTATCTATATCTCTTAAGTCATGATTTCCCTCTTATTTTGTTCTTTTACAATTCCAATTTTGTGGGGAATCGGGGGGAACTCCCCTCACTCCTGGGCTTTTTGTTGACCCATTACCCCTGGAAAATATTTACTTAGTCTAAAAGTTATCAAGCAAAAAATGCAATAAACAAATCAAGGACGTCTATTTCCTTGTGAAACCTCTTGATGATGCTGTTTCTGACATGAGTAAAAAAAAATCTCACTGATATTTTACATGGAAAAGTATTTTTAATGTAGTTTCTTAGTGTCACTTCTAGATTATAACCTGATACAAGCTTAATATTCTTTCATGTGTTAGATTTAAGATAATGGAAACAATTCAGACAGGTTGCTCACTTTTAAGCATCTTTGTTTCTTAAAGGATGTGAATCAGAAGAAAAGACCATCATGGCAATCATCTATTTGTTGTGTCAGTGAAGCATTTTGCCTTTTTTTACATCCCATTCCCTCCTTTGGTTGGCCAAGCCATTCTGCTGCCGCTGAGCTGTAATCTGTGGTGTATCTCAAGAGGAGAAAGCAACATTTATCTTGCATCTCCTAACGGTAGTGTGAACATTCAAGATTATTTACTTAAGTTCTTCTAAGACGACAAAGGTTACTGTTTGAACTGGTGCTTGGTGTGCAGCCTCCTCCACAGAGCGTGTGCCCGTGAAGATGATGAAATTTATTCAGCACTATGGTTTCTCCCGTGAAAGATGCACAAAAGAGTCCTGGGATTTTTAAGTTCTAACTTTTGGAGATTTTTTAATTCGTTAAATCAAATGTAGGAGACAAATAGAGAAGGTAGGAAGGGAGCTACAGCCAGCTGTGGACAGGTATAGGCTTATCTGGGAGGAAAATAGGTTGGAAATGGTAGTTACTTTGGCTTTAGTGTTCCCAGTAGCACGATTTGACCTCCTGTGTGCTGTTATTTGTGTCTTGGCAGTGTTTAACCCTGACATGTATTGAGCTCTGCAAGCGAACATTATCAGTCTTCAGACATTTGTAAAATGCAGACTGATGGTGAGAAATGAATTCTCTGTCTCACCAATCTCTATAGAGTTTCCTTACTCTTCTGTAAAACTAGAGGAGTCAGTCTTGTCCACATGCCTCAGGAGGGTGTTGTGAGGATTAGCCAGATAAGATCCATTTTCTTATACAAATATGTAAAAGTGCTTTTAAATGCCATGTGTAATTTATCACTGGGAAGCATTTGAATAGCAGCCCAGTGCCTCTCCTTTCCGTAGCATGTCATATTCCAGACTTGTTCTTACAGGGGTGTAAGGCACTCGGGCAAAACCAAGAACATGCCACATAGGACAATTCTAGTCCTTGAAAAAATATCTTCTAGACCAGTGTTCATCTATGTGTTTGCCATTTTACAACAGCATGTAGTGATAGGACAAGAGGTAACAGTTTTAAGCTGAAAGAGCAGAGACTTAGATTAGATATTAGGAAGGAATGTTTTACAGTGAAGGTGATGAGGCACTGGAACAGGTTGCCCAGAGAAGCTGTGGCTGCCCCGTCTCTGGAGGTGTTCAAGGCTTGGTTGGATGGGGCTTTGAGCAACCTGGTCTGGTGGAAAGCATCCCCTGTCATGGCAGGGGAGTTGGAATTGGATGATTTTTAAGGTCCCTTCCAACCCAACCCATTTTGTGATTGTGTGATCCTGTGTCATTGGAGACAGTTTCTTATTATATCATTGACGTTGCATAGAGCTTGGGCTTGTTCTGCAGCTGGTTGGGGAGCTGCGCAAAATCAGGGACAGTGGACTGGAGAGAAAGAGCTTTGGCTCTGCTGCTGTACTCTGCCTTGATACATATTGTAGCAGAGACTCAAGCATATAGAGCTGTCCTAGCCAGGTTTCTGAAGATAAGTTTTTTTTTAATATTCATGCTAGTAGGTGGCTGCCTAACAAAGAATGTGGGTTGTCAAAGCAAGGCAAGTGTGGAACTGTACATACTTGAAAACAAGCATGCACCTTGCTGCGGACACCTGGACAGGTTTGAATGCTTGGAAGAAATATTCTTTCCTGAAATCACAGTTGATTATCAATTCCCCATTGTAAATCTATTCCATGATATGATCAGCTTGTGCAGACAAGTCATGTGTTTTATCAAGCATCTGACCTTCTTCAACTCCTCTGTCCCCCCTGCCCTGTGCCACATCCTCTCCGTCAAAGTGTAGTATGACATGTCTTGCTAGAGAGCTGCTCGAGAAAGATAATTGAGATAACAGAAAAAGGTACTTGTTACAGTAATTAAGTCCCTCAGTGGATTTGTTTCCTTTTGTTTTCATCTGGCAGTTTCACAATTCTATTGTGAACCAAACAATTCTATTGTGAATCAAAGAGAGAGAAGAGACCCACTTACATCTGCAGGGTCCTACATCTGCTGAGGGCTGGCTGAAGGGATGTTCTGTCCTGGAGGAGACACCCACCCTTCCCACAGGGTTGTCCTAGAGCTTGCAAAGCCTCACAGGGCATTAGAGTCCAACAGAGAAGGTCTAACTATGCCACTGAGGAGGCAAAGGGCTAAAATAATCAAGGATAGAGAACTGCTTGTTTCCCGGACTCTAGGTCGCAGAGGTTTGGGGACAGTCACTAGTGCAAGCAAACACTTTGCATCAGCTCACAGATGCAAGGGATCCATGTACAATGACAGACGGCAGTGGAGGCCCTTACTTCAGGTTGCACAATTCTGCACCGAGTGCTTGAAGCACACAACAATCATTTTTCTCCTGCAGTTTGCAAACCGAGGTATCAGATGAGTAGATATTTTGCAGATGTCTCTTCTGCAGGTTAGTAAGTTTGGTTGCTTTGTCAAATTCAGTAGAGTTTCCTCTTTACTGTCTTGCAGGACTGACTTGACTGGAAGCTGACTGACTGTATTTGACTCTTCCCAGCTTTGTTGGTTTGAAATGAATTTATGATGTGTCTTTTTGTTTGTGCCATGATTTCTCGTTTACCCTATCTGTTTCATAAATCTAGTGAAGTCATTTTGGGAGTAAAAGTATTAAACAAGGGGTTTTCTTTCTGAAAACACAGTTTAGAGCAGCTGTCTGCCATCCTTGTACCTGGGGAGTCTTCTGCTCATCTGTAAGAATAAGTCACCATTTTGCAGATTTTATGCTCGCTACAGATTTTGACCTGATAGAATGCTGGTGAGATGCACACGCAAAGATATGGAAATCAAATCATTATGGAAATATCACATTAGCTTGGACTTGCACTTGGAAAATATCATCAAGACTGAATATCAGTATTTGCTGAGGCAGCATTTGGAAAGTTATGATCTGACATCATACTAAACTCTAGCTGCGCTGAGATCTGTGGTTGCTAATGAACCTTTTTTCTTCTGTCCAAGGCCATGATCATGCGTAAGGATTCTACTGATTTGTCATGAATGTGGATGATTTTTCTTTGCACTAGAAAAATCTCTCTGGGCTGTATTTTGAGTCGAAAATGTAAGAAGATAATGAAAATGTGAGAAAGATTAAGTAGTTGTTTTATTTCTTGATTTCATTGGCATAAGCATTACCACAGAAAGAGTCTTTTGTAGTTTAGCATTTGTTATCTTATTCTATTTGAACCAGGTGGCAGAAACACATCAAGAAATGTGTTTGAACTGATACATCTAACATAAGTTTAAATCCTGTCATGTAGTTGTATCGGATGTAGTTTCTATAATTTAATTTTCTCTTCTCCCCCAAGTCCATGTTAGTGGAAACCTTGGGAATAATAATGTAGTTGGTGAGTGTTTCCATCATGCTTTTGAGCCTGGAAGAATGTTCATTCCATTACTATCAGTCTTAATACTGAAAAAAAGAAAGGGAATTAAAAGCCTTTGTCTGTTCCTTGATATCTGAAAAATCTGCCACAGCGGACGAATAAATGCTGTGGTTGGAGGGCTTTTAAGGTCCTCCATCTCAAAGATCAATCCTATTACGATGCCTCACCTCTTTGATTCCTCTCTGAGGCACAAAGGAGATGAAATGTGATCTCTCACCTGTTTGGGAATTTCCCTTGTGTGAAGAGATCTAAGAAATTGCTAGTAAGGCTGGAATAAATGGCCGAGATAAGCATCTCACCTCATATGTTTATTTTTTTTTCCAGCAGAGCTCTCTTTGCCTCTTTTGTTTCTGTTGAGCTGAGTGGAGAGGTGGTAGAGAAGCCTATCTGTGCTTGTGACACTACAAAAAGATCTGCAAAACCATCACTAAATACATCTCAAAAAAAGAAATGTTTTTCCACAACACATTCCAGATACACAAGCCCATTAAGAATTTTTAATTAACCCAAGGTATGATCTTGGTTTTGCATGTTAAGGTGTTCGTGAACTCTCTGCTACTGACTAGAATAAAAAATCTGGCTGCAACCTTGCAAGAAAGAATCTAAGCCACTTATTCCTGTAGGTATTATCAAAACCCAAAAGCGATGCAGAAAGCAAGCACAGAATTTCTGTTTTGAATCTCAAATCCACAATTATTTCTAGTGATACACACTGGTGAAGCTGTGCATTGAGCTGTAGCATCTTACGTGAGTGAAATTGTTGGACTGGAGCTTTGCAGAAGCATTTTGACACCCACTGGTATGAAAACAGGATGTTCAAACCTTTCACCAAGTACAAAACTTACAAAATGAAGACTCTTGAGTACTTTTGGTGCTCAGGTAAATTATAGTTTTATTGGTTTAGCAGGTTATTTCTACCTTTTATATTTCAGGTGGGCAATAAATACAATAAATAATTTTTCTATTCCCCTTTCTTATTGAAGAGTTTTTGGGGTTTTAAAGCTTTTTTAGATATTTTTTAAGCTCTAAGTTTATTGATTTCTTGATAAGTTCTCAGGATTTTATTCAAAAATTCCTTCACATCTCCCTTGGTCTTGTACTGGCATTGATCCCCACGTGCCAGGCTCTGTGATGAGAGAAAATACAAAGATTGGGTTACCAAAGATGTTATGAAAAATAAAGGATCATAATATACACTCATAGAGCTAAGCAAGGTTTTAAAAACCAATTCCTAAAGCCTGTTCCTTGAGCAGTAAGCATAAGCATGGCTTTTCACAGGCACTAACAAGGTGACAGTTACAGCTGAAGTAGGTTAAATTAGGCTGGTTTAACCCAGTAAACAGGGTAGGCAGAGCAGTATGAGAAGCTGACTAGGATGAGGGGGGTGGGTCTGCTCATTGTCTAGCAATATTCCCCCTTGCAAATCTGGAGCTGCCATAAGGGAGCTGGAGATACTGCAGCATCAGCATCTTCTCACTGAATTACAGAACAGTTCTGCTCGATATGTAAGTAAATGGTGCTTCATTGCCTCAGAGAAGGTGTCTGGAGCTCTAGGAGGCTTCCTGAACATCATCACAAGTTTGAATGTGCTGCAGGTGACAGTGGGATTTCATGCTCAAACATCCTTGAAAAAAACCGTGGCTCATGCAGAATTAATGCTGCAGAAGAGGATCTCTGCCTGCTTGTCCCCATCCACACTGCTGCTGCACATCTACTCTCCTATTTTGTATCATTACTATTTAATGTAGAAACGCATTGTGAGGAAGCAGAATAGAAAAGCAATTTATATTGAGCTCCTCTCCCAGAGATCTGTGTTTAAAGATCCTCATGCTAAAAGGGGTTTGGAGGAGGGAAAGGGAACCCCTCTCCCTGCTTCCTCTGCCACTTTTAATTGGTTTCCATTGCCTCATGCATGTGGCAGCTCTCGTAGCTGGCTGCCGTGTAAAGCAAGTATTTAAAACACATCTGAAATTAATCAAATGCTTAGCTACAAAGTTTAAGTTATTTTAAAAAATCATTTCTTTTTTAAAGGCCGACAGAGATATATAGAAAAGTAAGAAAAGTCTTACTTCACAGAGTTTCCTGTCCAGTTGAGTCTGAAACGTTAGGTTAAGCATTTCAATGATTGCTTTTGAAGATATGTTGTTTTTCAGCATGTGTTCGGTTCCTTCCACAAAGCATGGCAGTTCGTGGCCAGGCTGTTAAACATCGAAGGCATTAGAAAAAGCGACAGTGCAGCTTGTCTACAGAAAGAAGAGTTGTGTATTTCCTGCCATGGCAGAGCTTCCCGATAAAACAGATCAAGTTTTGCATTTGATTGAAAATTGATACAAGATTTTGGGGGCAGTTTTGAGACACCAAATCATCATGGATATCATAAGAAAGACCTGCCACGTCTCTTCAAAACCTTCCAACCCTAAAAGTAACCTGCCTGAAGTATAGTTTAATCTAATGCTGTGCTTCACCGTACCTGAGGTGGGGTTTAGATATACCTAGGGCTCAGCATCCGAGGCCCAGGTTCACTCAATATTTCAGAACCTAACCATAAAACAAGGACTTGTGGAGATTTTCAAAGCAAGAACCTCTATTGCTTGACTTCGGAGGACTCTGGGCTTGGTTCTGATTGCACTGATAACAGAGGGACTTCTGCTCCCTTCCCCACCATATTAATCAAGCTCACTTTTTCTGCTGGGGGGGTTATTAAAATCTCTCTCATAACCGAAAGCAAAAGCTGCATAAGGAGCAATGTAAACAAACTTAAACTACTGAGCTTCTTTAGCAACTACAGTAGCTGAAAATAAATACTTACCTCAGCAATGGGCAGACATGAACATGACTGAAAATGAAAAGAGTGAGCATTAAAATTCAGCACCGGCAACATTCAACACACAAGCACATTTTTGCATGGTTTCGTGATCCTCTCATAAGCGATGTACTCACACTGACAGCTGTCTCCCTACATGGGCAACTTAGAGAACTTTCCTTCTGCAAGAATAACAAGTGAGCAGTCAGTATTTATCATCATCGACTCTACAAGCATGCATTTTCTACAGAATTAAGGTGCTAAACAGCCACTTACAAGCAGACGTGTTGTAAAGCGGATAATGTCACGGACGCTGCATTTCTGTGCGTGCACAGAGAGCAGCAAAAAAGAGAAGAGTATGTATGACAGCACGCTGGCATTCATGTTGAATGCAGTCTGATGGGTGACAGAAGAATAGGACACTCCTTTTAATTGAGTCTTCGCAAAATTCCCATTCTAATATGGAAAACCCCAATTATAAAACTGATACTGGGTGCCCACTATTTTTTCCCACTAGCTTGGACAGCATTTTAGAGAAATCAAACGTGGAATTGAGTCACCTACTGCAGTGACTTTTCTTTAGTACTGTGGAAATTCACAACTGCTCCTCAGAAGTGATTACTTTGAACATTATGATATCACAGCCCAACAGGAAACAATGCTTCAAAATCTACGAAAGCATTTTTTTTTTTTTCAGATGTGGGGATTGTCTCTTGTGCTTATGTAATTTACAGCTCCATGAAAGTGAAGAGACAATGATGTTCAGCATTGTTGAAATTCCAGAGGAAACAAAATGATGGGCTGGAAGCTGGCTTCCCCTTGGGTTCAAGGCAGGACCTTTCTCAAAAAAAAAGGTTGTTAATGCTGCAGGGGTTTCTTGAGCAGGCAGGCCAACAGGCAGAGTTTTGGAGTGGTGCCTGGAGAAGGTGTCACACTGAATTGCAGCTGCCAGACCTGGAGAGCAATCCCGTAGTCCTTGACTGTGATCCCACCTCTGTTGCAAGTGCACTAGTGAGCAGATATGGACCGGGCCCTTCGAAGTGCAAGCGCTGACTGCAGTGTCGCATCCCACCTGTTCCCTTGCAAGCAGAAAGGCAAAAATAGTCTTGAGTGACCAAAATGGTATTGACTTGGAAATTGTCTCAGATGAAGCCTCCAAGTGAAGTTGAGTGTCTACTAGAGCTTTCTGTGGCCACAGACTATTTCAGTTTTCAGCAGAGCAAGTGTTAGACCGTCAGATTTCTTTGAGTTATCCAGTGTTGACTTTTAAGCTTCCCTCCTGTTTGCCTTAAATACTGTTATGCGTCAAGGATCTTCTCCAAAAGTTTGAGCCTTCTGTTGGTCGGTCAGTCTGCCTGAAGGATGAGTGTGATCTCTCTGGAAACTGTCCTGGAGAGAGAAAATATTGGGTTACAATTAGGTGTTTTTTCCTCTGGCATTTGCCTACCCGCAAGGGATTCATTTCGCCGAGTGTGGCTCTGCTGCCTGTCCGCATGCCAAGGGGAGCAGGGGAGGACGTCCCTACTGCTCCTACTGCTGTCTCAGAGCCTGCACACCAAGCACCAGCTCCAGGCTGGGGCAGGTGCTCCCTGCTTTTTCTTTGATATTTGTACCCAGGAGATTTAGTGTGGGTCCCATTAGGCACCTACAGCTTTCACAGAGGCCCCAGGGAATACCTAGAGAAGTTGAAGCTTCCTTGGCAAGTTAAATCTGGCAGCAGGCTATGTTGTAGAATCATAGAATCATAGAATCNGCAATGAGGTCTCCCCTCAGCCTCCTCTTCTCCAGGCTAAACACCCCCAGCTCTCTCAGTCATTCCTCATTTTACAAAATCTGATCTACTGACTAGGGCCTTCTCACCTAAGGAATGATGTCTTGATGCAGCTGCCGTGCTCTGTAAGGGAAAGCAATCAGTGGCATAAATTGTATGCAAGATACATAATCAGGACCTTGACATACACTAGATGTAATTAAGTTCGCTGAGCAGTGAGTAGATCAGATAACTTCTTCCTAGGCTGATTGCCCAGAAGGACAAGATCTGTATTTTTGTTAGTAGTTGAAAATGAGAGTGTCAGAGCTTCCAGAGCCGCTCCTGAGCTGCATCACGGGCCTGCGGTTCATCTTCACAGTCTTTGTCTGCCAACAGTGCCAGTGCTATCTCTACATCTTTTCGCTTCTCTTTGATTGCTTAATTGAGATCCTCTCATGCTGTTGTTTCTCCAGGGCAAATTGGTCCAGAAGTCAAACTGGCAGAGAAAGAACTTTCATGTAGGGGTTACGGCAGCAGAAGTGAGTGGCACTGGTTACAGCTTCTCTTTGGAGAGTTTAGAGTCTATTCCAGCATTTAGAGGCTGATACAAAGACCACGGAGATGGATATTTGCTGCCATCCCAACATATATTCTGTGCCCTGTTATAGGCAGTCCCTTCTGTCTCCTTTGGAAATGCTCATCTAATGTCCTGTACATTTTTTATTTATATATAAATACTTTGAGATATATTCTTTTTAAATGCATCTATTTTGAGGAGAGGTTGGGGGACCAAAAAAGCTACACCAACATCCAATTTCCAAATAACTGTTTTAGCCTGGTCAGCATGAACCTCTAGATGACAGTTCTCATGAGAGAATTTACATCCCACTGTAGCGTTTCTAAGAAACTCTGTATAGTTTGGGGGTTTTTTAATGTAGCAAAAAGATTTCCAGTAAGGAAAAAAAAACACCAAAAACCCAAGGTAACATACTAGTTGTTTTACTTTTGCTATGTTCACTGATCAAGATGTAAAAGTTTGCAAAGACCGCAGATGAAAAGATACTTTTGATAATTTCAGAGGTTAGGTGGCTTGGGGTATTTTTTCCCCCCTTCTTTTAGATAAGGATGACATGCTAATGTGGAAATAAAGGAAAACGGGGTCATTCTCATTCCTCCACGAAAGGGTAAACCATAGCATAGTCATGGAAAGATTGTTAATGACAGAAAGGAGTAAAATCTAGATGAACTCATGAAACAGTTCACAGGCCAGCTTGGAGACAGCAGTGGCATCTTCAGACAGCCACACGCTCTGCTCTGTCCCAGCAGGTGGACCACAGGGTGCCCTCAGGACTCACATTAGCTTCTATAGGTAATGGAGCCCCCATTACTTTCAGAAGAGTTTCAATTAATTTGAAATGATCTAAACTAATTAATCAAAACTTGCAGTTCTCAGGAGCTGAGAGACGAGGCACCACACCTGAAAGGAACCTTCAGCACTGCGAGTCACTCTTCTTTCATGCAACAGTCACCGGAGCTTTCCTGGGGTTTCTATCTGGGGAGCCGATCTTTCCATGCTGCAATAATATTAGGCAAGAGCTGAAGCATCTAAGAGCAAAACACACTGACAGCAACGTGCCAACCATGATGACTATTGCAGATATTGATCGCACAATCAAAGCTCTCCAGAAGTAAGCAGGGGAAAGCAGGAATTGTCCACAAAGGTCACTAGTTCTCTTGTATTTTAAGGTTTTCCCGATACCATTGCTTTCAACGAGCATCCCCTTTTGTGGGCCTGACTGCTCCCACACCAGGAAAAAGAAATTGCAGAGCTATCCAATTATAAGTCCACTCACCCTTTCTTGCTTGCCCCAGTGTGAGATGATGCTGGGTGTTGGATTTCCCTCTCAGTGCTGCGCGCAGAGGAAGGTTCAACGTGTAGGACAGGCAGGCAGCGCAAGGCTCTCACTCCATGGCTGTGTTAGAGCCCTCCAGCAGCCGTACCCTCAGTGCAGCTTGCTTTTCATGCTGGAAGCATTGAAAAAAATCACCTAGAGACTGCTTGACAGAAACATGGCAGTCACAATTCAATAACGAAATAAGCACAGATATTGGTTCACACCTAGCTGTATGACTAATTATAGGCTGCCCCTCCTCCATGAGAGTTGGCAAGATTTTCTGTGCTACCTGTAAAATAGGCTACATTAGTGCTAAATGATTCAAACCACGGGGGCATAGACTGTGAACCAGTCCAGTCCATGAAGATGAGCTGTGTGAATCCTTGTGAGGCCGTGTAGGTGCCAGTCTTGAGGCACCAATGTTGGTGCCAGGGCATTCTCAGCCTGTTCATCTCCAGCTGCGTGTTTCTTGTTTCTCCAAATCTTTCTCCTTGTGACACAAGGTTATCCGTTGCTTTCTCCATCACTGAAGAGGACCTTCCTCTTCCAATCAGAAACTAGGTGATCTGCAGTCCAGTAGCCTTGTTATTCCACCTATACTAAGGAAGGACTTCTTGATGTATTCAGTATTTTGTATCTTACAGTGAAACCTCAATTGGGACCTCTGAAACCCCCTTAAGAAGATACTCTCCTCCTGCTACATGTATGGCTTTTAGTAGGCTGGCTGTTCCACTGGGGTCTGGTTCTGGAGTTGTCACAGCATATACAGTTTAGGAAAACTACATAAATTTCCCCTCTCTGCATGGATTAATTCCTTTTGGAGCCTGTCTCGGGAAGAATACTTTACATGCTGCTTATCTAAATTGGCAGCAATCAGTCTGTGCACCACTAGAGGAGCCTAAGAGGAGGAAGGTGGCTTTAGAGAAAGGAAGCTGTCCTTAATACAGTTTATATTCAGTTTAGCACCTTGAACTTCTTCCTACTTGTCTGCTTGGATCTGACCATTTTTTCTGACTCTACCACTTTCTTCAGGGGTACAAGACCAGCATTGGCCTTCTTGGTATACGTGAATGCAGTGCCTAGGAGAGAAATCTCTACTCTAAAAACCTCCACAACGAAACTAAGAACTTCAGATAAACCAAGGTGATAACATATATCTTAATGCCTGCAAAGACGTCACCTACTCCTCTGTCTCAGAGTACAACATTAAAAGAGAAACCAAGATGAGGACTGTGATCTCACCTTCCGCCAAGATGTGGACATGCCCGAAAGTGTGAAAAGGCGTGAGAAAATCTTAGCCTGGCCCAGAGCCATCACAGACAGGGCTTCAGCAGGCTCTAAAACCACAGTGGGCGAGCTCCTGCATGGGATGTCAGCTGAACTCTGCCTGGGGGAAGGACTGAAGGACATTGTAGGTGCCCAGCAACAGCAGAGATATGGAAACAGGGAGGTGAGGTGGCCCTCTGCTTGCTCCTGGCTGGATGGAAACCTGCTCCTACGAGATCACCATGAGGCATCTCTCAGCACCAGACACTTTCCTCCAGGACTAAGTTGTTATCCAGAAAAATAGCTTTTCGTTAGGAAGTTGGTTCCTGATTGGTTGTTTGGGTTCTTTTCCCTTTTAACTAGGGAAATAAGCTGCTGTTGTCTTTTTTTCCTAACATTGCACTCTGTAGTGTATAAACAGGGAAAACCAGCTACACAGCCAGCATCTCACAAAGTAACATGGGGTGTTGTAAGAGCTGGAACACCACCAGCAACGTGAAAGTCAGGCAATTACAGACTCATTTGAGGCATGACAGGTCTGAGTATGCTTTCGTATTCCAGGCAAGAAAAGCACAGGAGTAGGTGTCCTGGTCTTTCTGGTCTCCCTTCTCATTTTTCACCAGTTTCAGGATTTGCTGCATTTATCTCAGAAATGTTGGGATCTGTGAGCATCAGTGAACAACCTGTCTAGCAGATGGCTTCTCACACTGCAGAGAGCTGGGTGCTGGGGAATGTGCCTCCCATGGCAGGTCACTGCAACCACAGCACTGACAGAGGAGCCGGGCTTTATCTTGAATTCCACTGACACAGGGGATTTTTCTTTTGTGTAATTCAGGGACAAAGCCACCCACGTATGCAATCAGTGCCCCATACAAGGGATCTGAATCAGCTGTACGCGTGGCTGCTTGCCTGCTGGGATAGGCACTCAAGGCAAGGTCCCTGAAGAGCATTCCTTAGAGATCTTAATTTCTATCAATGGATAATGATATTGATATTATCTCTAAAAAAATAATGCATTTGAAATACCACAAAGAAAATAATTCACAAGATGCAAACCTGTCAGGTTTCTGCATGCCTAAATTTTAATTGCCATCCTTCATCTTCAAGATATGGGGATGGATCTTCTGTGGCATCACTCAACCCCACCACCAGACCTTTTTTTCTTGGTGACACAGCCAGGCATTCATTACTTCAAAAGCAAGACTAAATTATTTCCCAAGCTCCGTGTGCAGGGATTTGCTGTGATTCATCTCAGTGATGGGTACAAGTGTGCCACAAAGTGCTGCACCTCAAACACTGCTTGTCCCAACCCTGCTGCACCGACCCAGCATCAGCTCGACTTCATACATAGTGCCTGACTCTGCTGTCACCCTCAAAACCTTTGTGCTCCAGCCAAGCGTTGCTTTGCCTCGTTCATGGTTTGCCTACAAGCGTCAATGGAGTGATGTGCTCATTAACCAGTGCACCCAGGTGAGGGAAGTTCACAGCAGGGTAGGATCACCCCAAAACCACCTGGTGTAGGGCTGCCCTGTTGAGAAGGGAACGTCTGCTGCTCTGGTAGCAAACCTGGACTTGGGGTTTAATGGACCAGGGCAGGAGATGGCCTGGCAGCTGGAGCAAGCAGTGCAGAGCAGCCCAGGGCTGAAGGTTGAGGATGCCATCATGTGGCCAAAGCCTTTCGTTCACTTTCTATTCACTGCGTATTTTTATATTAAAAGCTTTCTGCCCTCAACTCCCTTTCGGCACCAAGTAGTCACATCTCTCCCTGATAGCTCCTTCTGGCAGGTGTGTGTTACACGAGAGTTTTGTTTGGGCAAATCCTGGGCATCCATCTCAAAATTAGTTTAATTGGATGGAGAACATCAGGAAAAATCACCACACGACTCCAAGGCAGGCACTCAACATCCCAAACCTGGACATTGTGAGGGCAGATTATTCAGTTACCTGGCTTGTTGCAAGCCTCATCAGTTTAATTAATTCGTGGTCCATGTTACATAATGCAGGCAGATAAGCATCACCATTTATTTTCACCAGTCTCCACGAGTATCATCCCTGGAGACATATGACATTGTGCATCTAAAGAACGTGTTTTAGTATATGTATTAGAACACGTAACATGGAAAGGATGAATCCTTAAATGCAGCCAGCAACAAATACTTGTGTGAAGGCTCATCAATTTTATTTGTATTGTTTATCAAAGACAGCACCTTGTGCCCTTGCCAAGCTCAAACACTACGTGAGCTTCCTCGCCTGCAAGTCCTGAGATGAAGCAACAACAGCCGTTTCTCCCACTTTTTCAGTCTGGTTTGGAGGGAAGCCACACTTCTGTTTCTAATTTGGACCCCAGTGAAGAGGAGGCCAAGGTTAGAGACCCCATTTCTGAGTACTGCTCCAGACCTTAGGTTTTAGGCACTTTCTGCTGAGGTCTTTAAGGCTCGACACCAATTCCTCCACTCATCCAGGAAAGAGGACCTAGGAGTTTCTCTTTCCTTCTCCTTTTATGGAGTAAAGCTGGATCACGGCACCAGGTTGTCTTCAGAAACCTTTATTGAGGGAACCTGCTAAATTTGCTATTGCTGGGCTTTTTAGCCCAGAGCTCTTCTTTTCCAGAGGAAGATGGGAAGAACCATATATTTCCCAGTCTGTTGTCCCAGAGTGCTCCCCGATGTTACGTGTTGCTCCGTGTGCAAGGCTCTTACCCCTCAGCCTCTTCTGCCAGTGCCACCGGAGTCCTCTTGTCCCAGCAGAGGTGGTTTTTGGCATCAGAAGCTGCCAGCTTAGAAAATAAAGCATGGAGACATTTAACAGCATAAACAGAAGGAAACATGATGTAAAAGATCTTGGAGTAACTGAAAGGCTGAGGTAGACCAAAGAGAGACCTGGGTGTGCCCCAGTTGCCTCAGTGGGATTGCAGCAAAGAGCTGGAGGTCTGAAGCTGGCCCGTGTATTTTAGATAACAGGTTGGGATAAACTCTGCATCCTTTGAAGAGGCTTCCTTTGCTGGTGGTCTCTCAAAGCTGCAAAGCGATACCTGAAGAATTTGGCAGCTGGCAAGCTGGACTGTCAGGGAAGTGAGATGGTTTAATGAGATCCTTGTAGCAGGTACATGGAGGGCTGCACAAGGCAAGTCATGTAAATTAATAGGCAGCCATCTATATGACATGTGGACTTACTCTATTGTTTTCTGAAGGAAAAGAGCAGCTTATTCTCTGAATTTAACGTCCTCCTGTTTCCCAAGTTAGTTTATATCTTGGACAAACAACAAACTGAAGTTGTTGAAGCCCTTCACACACTAATCTTTCCTGAACTGTGCAAAGTGAAAGAGCTCTGCAATGTAAAACACGAGTATTCGTTCACACAGGTGGAGCCATCCATTTCTTTGATCCTGAAAGCAAGCTAGGACCTGGTGGGAATCCAGACCTTCCCATATGAAAAGCACGTGCATCACACCTCTCCCTTTCCTTGTTCATAGAAAAGATGAGCATCATATGCAGAGTTGTACAAAAACTGATGGTGGGCTGCTGTTGGCATATCTTACTCTTGTGAATAAGGAAAGTACGTTGTTTTCTCTGCTCAGCAGGAAAAATGTCAACGAGAAAGAAGTCATCAGTGAAAAAGCAACATGGAAATTAAGTGCTCTTAGTCAACAGAGTGAAAGATTCAATCAGAAAATTGTCTTCAGATTTAATTAAGCTGGTGCGGTTTTCAGAGTCCTCCAGGGGCTGAGTCCGTGGCAGATGAAAATGCAGATGCCATAGGTGCATGAGGGGAATCTTCAGTCAGAGCAGCTGAGTCCTCACCAGCTCCACACTGCTGATCTGGCCCAGGAAAGTAGGATACTTCCAGGTCTTCTTGGCAACAACACTTTTGAAGAAAGAAAGAAAAAAGGAGGTTTATAAGGTACTGCTTGAAACAGCAAAGACTGCTAAGAGTAATCTTGAGTATTTAACTGCTAAAAAGAGTCTCTGTAATCAGATATTTGTAATGCTGCTCCTTTGTGCAACCCTAGGTTTATGAGGGAAAGAGTAAAACTGTGAGTCGATAGTCAAGACACTTTGAGACGGCTCAATTTCACGTCTTTATGGATGGATAAAGGGAGGGAAGGATATTGTGCAGGGACTTCAGTGAGAAATTCTTTCAGATTTTCTTTTCTGATTCACATTGATCGAAAGAATCACAACAATCACAATGGATTGTAATGAAATTCCAGAAGATCTGGAATGAAACCAAAATCCACCAGCACATCTGTTGTCTGCTCCGAATCCCACAGACCCAAATTTGAAGTGTCTGACTGTCTAGATGTAGGTACCCACGTAAGTTATCTGACTTTCAGAGGATCTATACAATTGCAACTCCATTTGATTCAAAGGTTAATTCTCAGTTTTTCATAAAGCTAGAGGGTCTTTATGCGCTGACCTGGAAGTTAAGGTTTGATCTCAGTTTGGCCTCTTTTCATTGCTTTGAGGGAAAGTTCATAGCCAAGAAACATGGCTGAACTCACTGGGAATCCTCGCACTGTATTGATCGCGATGCCCCTAAAGAAGACCTGTTGGGGATGGAGAAAGGTTAGAGCATAGGAACATACTGGCTATTTTAAGAAGAAAACATTGAATGAAGTCGTGGTGGGCTTCTGAAGAACCAAATCTCAGTTTGCTCAGTAGATACACTCTCACTGCCGGTCTTTGCAGAATTCTGCTCTGGAGAACGGAAACGCAGCAGTCACTGCTATGGTATCAATGTGCTCCACGCACCCTCTCTGTGTCTGCCAGCAAGATCTACAAGAGACAGAGGGTAAAACACGGCCTCATGCCACTGTTGTAGAGTGAAAAGCAAGAAACCTAAAACATCTTCCAGTGTTGTCACCCCTCGCTACAGTCCCCCCTTCCCTTTGCACACAGAAGCATGCAGGGATCATGCAAAACCCTAGGGGACAAGAAGAAAACTGCTGCTTTCATGCAGCAAATGCTCAGACTCCTGGGGCTGGGGCTGTGGGTGCAGATGATGTTTGAGAAGTGGAGAGGGAGCGGTGGGGCTGTGAGCCAGCCCCATGCAGGGCACTGAGCCACAAGGACTATTTTGCAGGTTTCACCTTTGAACGGGCACTGAGCCACAAGGACTATTTTGCAGGTTTCACCTTTGAGCATAGGAACAATTTCTCAATCAGCAGAAAACTGAGCCTAACTCTGTGCCTTGCTGAGAACTGGCTCCTATCACCAGCTTGGGGAAAAATATTTGATAGAAGCTGATATTTTCACGTGTGTGTTCCTAAGGTCAAGCTTTGTTTCCTGTATGTATCTCCGAGTTTTCTTTCATTAAAATAATTAATATCCACAGCCAGGCTTCCAGATTCTGCTCAATATATATTCTTTGAAAAGATGCTGGCACTGACAAGAGTGAAAGACTTGTGGCTTTTAAGTGCTTGACCAGTAAAATGCCTTCTGGGAAGTGGAGAAGGGGCCTTTGTTGCTTCTTGTTTTGGCCTTGGCTTGTCTCCCTTTGAAAATCCCCCTTGCTACAAACACTCTTGCCTGGTATGTGCAAGGGTGAGCACAAACCGCTCATTCTGAGATGAGCCTATTTACAAAATGATGATTGCGAGGAGTATCTCTGCTGGCCTGTTTCTCATAAACTCACTCCATTACTCACCCAGGCCAATCACTGGGGTCACTAATCTAAACACCAGAGGCTTAGAACAACCAGGAAAAGTAACATCAGCAAAGCAAGGCTCCTGTAAGGCTTTACAAAGGCAAAGCTCCCACGGCTTCTGTGAGAAAGCATGAAAGATCTCAGCTGCAAGAGCAGAAGCCCTTACATTTAAGCATCTAACCCATATTTTCCCTGAAAGATTGAGCACTGCTAAACACAACCAGATCTTGTATCCAGTAAAGCCAGTGCATGGTGCCGACTTGTACAAGACAATTAATTAACACCTTCATGTGGTTTAGGATGGAGTTAGCAATATGAAATTGCAATATTGGAATATTTAGGATATTACCGGACTTATTGGGGCATTTTATTTTGTTAGGAAGGATAGAATTTTCTGAGAGGAAATTCAGATTGTTGCAGTATCCTTAAAGTCACGTGAGAGAACCAAGTCAAATAATAACGAAGATTTATGAAACAAAGCCAAGAGGCATAAATTTTTTTCATCAGAATGAACACATCTGGCTATGGAGGAATAAGACGTCTATATCTACATTCTTTTGAGTACATCAGGCAATGATTTTCAGTAGTAAGACTGCTGTTCCTTTACCCCAGAATGAAAACATCCAGAGCTAGGTTTGCTGTTTATCAGTTCTGTGTCTTCGAACATATTAAAAAAAAAAGTGTTTCCTTATGAGAGTAGGATCTAGTCTTATCAACTGTTACTCAATCCTATTGCTGGCTTTGGTCTGGGTGCCAGGCATGAGAGCAAACGTTGCCTGAATTAGCTGTTAATATTCAGGCAGGACAAAGAGGGTGAGGGATGAGGATGAGGATGGAGAGAGAAAGGAAGACTCATGGAAATTCCCTTTTTAGCCACCCTGGGTTTTACTACCAAGCTTGTGCCCCACAGGACGTGCAGAGCAGGAACCTGCAAAGAGCCTGGGACACCCTGACCCTCCTCTGACTGTTTGAGCTTGATCTTTAGCGTCTCTCCAGGTGCCTGTTCTTCCTCTGAATGTGTCTTTCTTCATTCAATAGCCAAAAAAGAACCACACCAAAGACTCCTGGGACAGCAAGTGGTATGGTGGCAAATATTTAAGCCACACTGACTTGTGATTTAGCAGATTTGGGAGTTGGTTGTGGGGTTTTTTGTTAGTTTTCCCTCAGAATGTGAAAATGAAGATGGAGCTAAGAGCCCACATGGTATTTTGATGACAACTTAAATACAGATTTATTCCATTCTCAGAAGATATCGTTTCTTATAACCACGCAGCAGCAGTGCAATAAGGGTGCAAACCTTGGTTCTCTGCCATTCACATTTAACTGAGGCAAAGTCTGCAGGTAGAACAAACAATTTTTATTACACTAACAGGCAAAGTCAGAAAAAGGAGATAAAGTCTTTTTGGCACATAGCCCTTCTTTACAGTTGAAGCTGAAGGAATTCTGATTTAAGAGCAGTTTGAATCTGCTCTGTCTTGGTAGAAATTGAGGAGGGGCAGTACAAACCACAACCTCGATTCCACCAGTGCTGCCCAAGTCAACCAAATGCTACTTGAGTGCTAGCATGGTTCCACTGGAACCAGCTCCCTCTGACTTTGGTGTCAATGGGAAACATTTGACCTCTGCATTTTGTAGAAGCAATGACAGAGGCAAGATTGTCTATGTCTGATTTATGATAAGACAAATCACATCCACAATTAAATGCACTGACGTGAAGTGTCATTTTATGTTAATTACACCAGCACATCGTGACCCCCAGTCATTCATTTTCTCATTGTTGTAAGGCACGTTATTATCCACACTATTTTGATTTAGAAATAATCTGCACTGTAGTAACCTACTATCATTATTGTAATTTAACAGTGACTGACTGTAGCTGTCTCCTACCCTGCAGATAGGTTTGAAACAGCTGTTCTATATCTCAACTGAAAATTAAATGCCTAATGCCAAGATTTTACTTCAAATACCACTTACTTTTAAGCCTTCATTCTGGTAGCTCTGCAAGATACAGTCTAGGGTCCCTTTATACTTGTTTAAATAAACTCCATCCGCCTGAAGTCGACTTTTCACAACATCCATTGGATTAGAAGTCGCCCAGGAAATAGCTCCTAGAAAAATGCAGAAGTAGTTGAACAATTTCTTCTTTATATTTCCATGGCCACAGGTGAGTGAACCCAGAAATTCACCTCTCATCTACCATGTTGCATTCATGGGATTTTCATTTTGGGGCATTCATCCTGCTCAGGCACAGGGATGGTGTTTCTGGGAGCAAGTTCCCTGTGTCTGGAAGAAGCATTGAGATTTTGGGGGTTACACTGATAATCAAATGCAGGCAGCACGGGAGGTCCTTCTCTCCAGATACAAATCCATCTTCTGCCATGCCTCTGGTGGAGCAAGGATTTGCTCCAACACCAGCCTGAGCTGCTGTCTGGGGCAATTTCAGAAAAACTGGAATCCTCAGCTAATACTGTTGAAAAGCTAAGTTTGAGCTGAGAATGCAAATAAGAGGCTGTCCCATCTCACACAGCCAGAAGCAGGCTCCACACAGCTGAAATGCATCATCATTCTTATAAAGAAACCACTTGTTTACATTGATGAGTCTGCAGCCAGGTGGGAAATTATACCAGGTGGAAAGGTCAGTGTGTGACCACAATGCACAGCCCAGTTGGACAGACAAGAGTTTGAACCTATGTGGTGTGTTGGGGCACAGAGGAGAAGCTATCTGGATGGGCCAGGGCTCTGTTTACTGGCAGGAGAAAGAGGGAGGTCGTTTTGCAATCGTTACCTGAGCTAAGGTTTGACCTGCATTTAGGGGTCTGCAATTTAGGAATGACCAAGAAATGGGGAGTGGGTGTAGGGGTGAGCTTAGACGTGTAAGGGCTGCACATGGCAGTCTTACTGGCAGGTGTACACAGTGCAAAAAGGTCAACAACAGCTAACGCTGCTTATGCTGCAGGCAGGTAGGGTGCACACCCTCCTGGTGGGCAGCCAACGTGCTAAAGTCCTCTTCTGGAGGCATCTCGGCTCTTGTGTATCACTGGCAACGTGATACGCAGGCTGCCGTCAGACATCCAGGGAGATGGAGGTGCTGGGTGTTTCCCTTCTTGCTGACGTTGAGCCCGATGGAGATCTGATAACACGACTTCCATAAAGTTTGTCAGATCATAAAGCGCAGCTGTGGTGCCAGAGGACCTGGCCCTGCGGGAGGAAGTTCATCCAGCCCCGTGTCCTCTCCTGGTGACCAGGAGATGTGGCAGATCCTGAGCCACCCCTAGGAACCTCCCTATCCTTGTTTTGCCAGTGCTGGGCGAAGAGAAAGGTGCTTACCTGCTACACCTCCTGCCAGCCAGATGGAGGAGGGATTAGGGGAAACGCATCCATCAGGGGTAATCCAGCCACAAAAAAACGTGTAAGGGATGAAATAGAAGAAGTGGCCAGGAACGTCCCTCAGAAGCATTGCTCCTGCACCTCGGTAGATCCCTGCTATCCCCTCTTTCTGTAGCACTGTCCTAAAGCAGTGAATTGGGCCTCGGTACACAGGACATCCAGGAACTGTGGCCTTTAGTTTAACGTTTGCTGCAAAAAAAAAAACACAACTGTCACAATAGGTACAGTACTACAGAGCTCGTCTCAAAATCCCACCACCATCCAACAGAAACCACTGCCATTTTCTTTCGCTGGTATTAATACATCATGTGGGCAGAAACATTTTTAGAAAGAGGACTTAGGTCTGCTTTTAAGACGTTTCAGGACAGACTTTTCTTAGATGCATTGCATGCCTCTCAGTAGATGTGTGCCCAGTGAGATTTCTGTGTGATTTTAAGGCTATGTGCCAGTTCTCATGGATTTTAACCACATCTTGTGCCAAGCTGTGTTTTTGAAAGCCTTGAATCAGAATCTGGCCCTTCCAATGTAGACCAAGTTGCTTTTGGGAAGGGCATTAGGCTGCTAGGCTGCATGGAGGCTTTTAAAAAGGGACATAATATTATTTTATCAAAGCGATACAAAATACCAGTTTTGCATAGTTAAACACCACAGCTGTAATCATGAGAAAGGTCTTCATGAAACTGCTGAAATCCAAGCAGTTCAGCTCTGAAGCTGCACTATCTCTTCCTTCAGCTGCACGTGTGCTCTGGTGGGGTTTGCTCCAACAGACTGCGATGAAATTCAGCTGCCACCTCGAGCAGAAGCAGCTCCTTCTGCCTGCAGCTTCTGGAGAGGTTATAGCTGCCCACTGCCATCCTGCCAGCATCCTCTCCTGGCCTTGACTGCACCTGGGTTACCTCTAGCCCTGCGATTTTCAGATGTACATGTGAAAATTTTGCTTTTGAACAAAGGAGGGTTTGCAGTCAAACACGTGTGGGACTGAGAGTGTGCAGCAGGAGATGGGGAGCTGGCATTATTGCTGGCAGTGAGGGTGCTGCTAGTGGGACCTTCAGGGATCCCGACACTCTGTGAACTTGCTGTTCCTGTCTCCTGACCACATGGGGAAGGTTGCTCCCATGGCTTCTGGCCCTGACCAGACACGCCTCTGTGTTCATTATAGATCCCAATCAACTTGAAATGACATCAGAGATCGATATCCATTCTCCACCTTGAGCTGAGCAGGATGGGGTGCATCCTGAGGCAGAAGGAAGCATGTCTAGCTCAACTGCGGTGGCACAAGGCAGCAGAGAGCCAGGCCTTGAAGCAAAGTTGCCCCAAAGCTTTTGATAAACACCAAAAACTGACAGAGAAAGGAAAAAAAGAAACCCTTGCTTCCTACCTTCAGTGTATGGCTGTGTTTGCATCTGTAGCCTTATCTTTACCAGGTCCACGGGAGTGCTGATACTCACGGAGACGAACCCTGCCGCCACGCTGGCCAGGGCCGTGTCGACGAGGGCTGGTGCGTGAGCTGGGTCTCCGTGGCGGAGCTGGCTGAGGAGCCGCTGCGTGTTGCTGAAGACTCCGAACACCACAGAGCTGTAGACGGCCATGCTGGCCAGCGGTAAGGACATGCCTTTGAAGAAGCCAGCCACCTGCTCAGGGGATGGAGCCAGAGTTAAAGGGAGCAAACAGGACTGAGAAGAGTAAACCCCAACTTATCAGTCAGGCCAGCAGTGCAAATCCAAGCGCCAGAGGTCTCCTGGAAGCAACCATTGACAATGGTTAATTCATGCTGCTAACGCCTTGTAAAGATTGTGCAGAATACAGGATCTGCTGAAAAGCACAGGAACTCATGGAAAGTCCCTCTTCTGGCCAGCTTCTGTCCTGGCATCACCAAAAGTAGCAAAATACCTCTGGGAGAGCTTTGCCAGCAGGTACGGGCAAAACAACCACTGCAGATGTAACCCCCTGACCCACACAGAGACAGGCAGTGTCGTTTATCACTCCATGCCAGGAATCTCTCTTTTCCCTATGGGAGTAAAAATTGCTACCCTAGAGTTAGCAAGAGAAGGCTTATAGGTTTTTTCAGGCTCAATCACACCAACTTTACTGGTCTTCATACACCTGCTGGTGTCAACAGTGATTTTCTATAATTGCATTACAGAGTCATAAAATAGTTTGGATTACCAGGTACCTTGAAGATCATCTAGTTCCAACACCCCTGTGATGGTCGGGGACACCTCCCACTAGATCATGCTGCCCATATGTATTTATCTATTTATCTATTTGCATTTTCTACCAGAATGTTTTAAAGTAAAATAAAGCACTTACAGACTCATTTCTGTACACAGTGAGAACACAGTTGAGTGTATTGCCATATCCTTGTCCAGCTTGCAAACGAGTCTGCAAGAGACATTCATAAAATGCAATAAAAATCCCATGCTTCCAGCCCTGTGAAAGCTCATGCTACATAAACAACGTGCACTTTGCTTTGAGAATGAATCCTTCCCTAGCTGTAAAGCAAACAGAGCAATAAAATAAGCTCTATATGCATCCACCCTCCTTGAACTTTGCCAGAAGCAGGGCCAAATGGGACCTCGGAGCTCTGTAGCTTTCTGCAACATCTGGAATCGATGACTGTCCAACTGCTCTGGAGTCCAGACCAGCTACCCTGCCCAGCCCAACGCTTGCAGCAGATTGCTGGTGTGCAGTGCTGTCACTGGCAAGGTCCTGATTTACGTGGAAATTAGAGAGCGATGTGGTCTCCTCCCTTTGGGGACTCTCAGTGGAGGCTGGGATACATTGCTGAAGGATGGAGAGGAGAGCTCTCCTGGGAGACTTCCCATCCAAGGTGGATTTTAAGACCTAGAAATACTAAATGGGGCCAAAATAATTCAGCTCCGTCTCAGAAATTCTCCGTGCTTCACTAAAAAAATGCATTTTTATATCATTTCCAACAAAGATTGTTTGTTTCTGGAAAGCAACAGTTCCACCTCTTCCAAAAGATGCCTACAACAGCTGTAAGAAATGGTGTGTAAATCACAAAAAAGCCTGTATGCTTCAACACGCCTTCTCCTTCTCACACACATATTTAGATCATCTTTCATTCAAGCTACCCACAACTTTTCAATTAAAAAATCCGAAGTCGTGATGCATTTTGGGGGCTTAGAGGTATGTAAGTAAATGGAAACTTTGGTTGGCAGGACCTGAGTTTCCAGCAATTAATCTCAACTGAGACCAGAGCTCATTTTTTATAGGAAGGCGCTCACACACGCTCTATCAGGGATGATTTTAGGGAACAAGAACAGCGTTTCTGATCATATCCATCAGCATTGCTGTTAGCAGGAATGACAAAATGAAGCCTGGGGGGACAGTGCTGGAGGCGAGTGCCCAGTCCCCTCCGATGATTCTGCCCCGGCTTATGCCAGAGTGAAGCAGGAATTTTGCTTGGGAATTTAAAGCCCAAAGGAGTGAGTGTCCTCTGGAGTTCCTGCTTGGGGAGAGCTTTTGGACACCAGGTTGAATGACAGTGATTTGGCCCAGAGCCCTGCAAGAGGCTGGCTGTGGGACCCATCTGGGGAGCTAGAAAGACTGAAGCCTGCGCTAACCCCAGGGCTGTTCGTGCAGCTGTCTGTCCTCACTGAGCACCACTCTGTGCCTGGCCAGAGGCCATGGAGGAGGCAGCAGAGAAAGCAGAATCCTTACTGAGCCCTGCTAACAAGCTGGTACATGTAGATACCAGTTACAGTTCATGCACCACATATTGTGCAAAGCGGGCAAGCCCGGGCCATGGGTGCAAACCTGTGCATGCTGTGACTCACACTGGGGTAGCAGGGCTGAGGGGGACTGTTGGGGAGGCTGCTGCACCCTGGGCAGCTCAGGACATGACAATCACCATGCACAACCGTGCATTCCCTTCTGGCTCCATCTGCATACTTGGCCCAGACATTTCCATTTCACCTCCACAGGGTTGTTTTTTTTTAATTTTACACAGTAACCAGGTATTCAGAGGTTCAAGTTAATACATTTTTTCAGTAACTGGGGGGAAATGAGTGTCCTCACAAGCTGCTCCTTGCACACATGCCCCTTAGCTAAGCTGTTAACACCCAGCACAGAAATCTCCGCTGGCAAAGTCAGCTGGTATCAGTGTGGATGTTCCTCAGAAAACACCTCCTTTCTGTTATGTACTAATTAAGCAGGGCCATTGGTTGACATCCAGGTACTGAAGAAAATTCTGAAGAAATGAATGCAATGTGGAGGATGAAAAGTGGAGTAAATGTAAAACCATTTAGAGCTTTGCACGGCTGTGGAAAAACAGCTGCTTAGGTTTGATGGAAGCTGTGGCACTGGGAAGGGGCCAGCGGAAGGAGCAGATCTGCTTGATGGTAACTGTGGTACAGATACCACATACCCCATCCAGCCTCCTGCCACCTCCTCCACGTGGGGAACAACCTCCATCCCCTGGAGGTTGCAAATGCCGCTAAGCTTCCCCTTTGCTGGCTTAGTGCTCTGTAAAAATCTATTCTTGCCACTTTCCTTCCCCTAAATTTGGAAAGATAACAAGTCTGCCTACTTGGTATTCCCAGGCAACGACTAAAGCAGAGGGCAACAAAAGGGTCAGCCTGACAGTTGTCTTTATGAGCTCTGAAGGATGGGCTTACTCAGAGTGTGGGAGCAGAGCAGTTGAAGCAACGAAATCTNCCACAGGGTTGTTTTTTTTAATTTTACACAGTAACCAGGTATTCAGAGGTTCAAGTTAATACATTTTTTCAGTAACTGGGGGGAAATGAGTGTCCTCACAAGCTGCTCCTTGCACACATGCCCGTTAGCTAAGCTGTTAACACCCAGCACAGAAACCTCTGCTGGCAAAGTCAGCTGATATCAGTGTGGATGTTCCTCAGAGAACGCCTCCTTTCTGTTATGTGTTAATTAGGCAGGCCCACTGGATGACACCCAGGGACTGAAGAAAATTCTGAAAAGATGGATGCAATGTGGAGAATGAAAAGTGAGTAAATGTAAAACCATTTAGAGCTTTGCACGGCTGTGGAAAAACAGCTGCTTAGGTTTGATGGAAGCTGTGGCACTGGGAAGGGGCCAGCGGAAGGAGCAGATCTGCTTGATGGTAACTGTGGTACAGATACCACATACCCCATCCAGCCTCCTGCCACCTCCTTCACGTGGGGAACGACCTCCATCCCCTGGAGGTTGCAAATGCCGCTAAGCTTCCCCTTTGCTGGCTTAGTGCTCTGTAAAAATCTATTCTTGCCACTTTCCTTCCCCTAAATTTGGAAAGATAACAAGTCTGCCTACTTGGTATTCCCAGGCAACGACTAAAGCAGAGGGCAACAAAAGGGTCAGCCTGACAGTTGTCTTTATGAGCTCTGAAGGATGGGCTTACTCAGAGTGTGGGAGCAGAGCAGTTGAAGCAACGAAATCTGGCCAGAGATGCCTATCGCAGTGTGCAAAAGGAGAGAGGCACAGGATCTTCCTCTGTATCTCTGCGTTAGTAGGGAGGATCAAATTGGTTGGGTCAGCCTGTGTCGGTGTGTGCATGGACTTGTCCGCATCATCTTGACAAATATCTTCTTACATCTCTAAGCCCTTCCTTCTGAGGAATAATTGCCTTGCAAGAGGAGGAAATTTTGTGTCTCGTAGCCCTGGGATAACAATTCCAGCACTCTGCCCTTCCAGGGTTACCAAGACTAGGAAAACACATAAAAATGTGCCTGCAGCAGAGCAAATTCACTTCCTTCATTTGAATACTTTGAATACTTGTCTGTGGCAAAGTTCAGTAAAACATTGGCAGAGCTGTTTGGTAAACCACACGTTAAGTGAAGCCAGGTTTAATTTCCACCATTAATCCTCACCCGAGGAACTTGCACGCATCAGCCAGTTCTTTTAGTTTCTCATTCAAAATGAGCATTGGAGGAGAAGAAAAGCTAAAGTCTAAGAAAACATTTCTACCCAGGCTAAATTCCTCCTCGGGGTGATGGGGGAAGTGAAGATCTTTTGAAGCATCATCTAGAGAGAAGCCACCTCCCCATCAGCAGGGCTGTGGGTGGTGAGGTGAGGACATGGTTGGAAGTGCTTTACCTTGATCGTGTCCAGGGGGTGGCCCACAAGCACGCTGGCTGCTCCTGGGGATGAAAGCAAAGTGTTAGACAAAACATTGAAGAAGGTTTTGTGATGGGATAGGAAGCAATGCATTTATAGGGGAGAGGAGGAGAGATTTCCATAGGAACAGCTGTACTGGGCCAAGCCAGAGCAATGCCCAGCACAGTGTCCCGGCTCTAAGAACAGCCAAAAGCGGCACAGAAACACGTGCACAGCTTCCTCAAACACTCTCTGGACTCCATCAACTTTACATCTCAAGCAAGAGGCATCCAAGCAAGAGGAGGAGGTGGTAGATTTCTACGTCCTATCCATGAACGACCTTCTTTGCACTCTAGTAAGCTCATGCAAACTTTTAGACTCAAAAGATCAGATTCAGGTTAGACACTAGGAAATGCTGATGAGGAGGACTGTGAACCCCCAGCCTTTGCTGGTTTAAGAACAGTTTATGGAGCTACCTGTCAGGGATGATTCAGATAAAAAATCCCGCTCTGTACCAGTCTCTATGGTCCCATTCAGCCTCATTCCCCATGGAGATATTTCCTCCAATTCCAATACTACCCTGCCTGCCTCCCCGCTGTTCACTGCCAGGAGCCCCGGTGTCAGGGCAAAGCACAACTTGGTTTCCCCCTTCTCCAGGAGTTCAGAGCAACCCATGTGCTGTTGCCAGGATGTGATTTTGTATGCTTATGGCTAACAACAGTGGCAGTTTCCAGGGTGTTTGTGGATAACAGAGGGTAGTTCATACTGCTCCCACATCCACAAGTCTCTATGCAAGACAGTGCTTTAGAGACTAGATGAATTTTTTTTTACACATAGTGGATTAGGACTGAAAAGAGCATCATGTCCTTGGCAACTTGTTATGGTTTTACTCAAAAAAAATGGATTATGGTTGGACTTGATGATCCGATGGGTCTCTTCCAACCCGGTGATTCTGTGATTCTGTGTGAAAAATGTATTAAAGCGCTCCTGTCCTCCCGAGCCTTAACTCGAGGCCACCCATGGTCCAGCACTATGCGTGAAAACAGGCTGCTGCCACCGACACTGAGTGCTGGTGGCTTTTCACCCCTCAAACCTCCTGTCCCTCCGCTGGGGGTGTGTGGCAGTGGCACAGACTCAGTGAGGCATGCTGCACAACCTCCACGAGCTGTAAAGATCCCAAAATCAGCTGCTCGCATAACCTTCTGGCAGCAGTTCTGGTTTTTTTAAGCGTTAGTTAAGCTGTTAACCTTGTCTAGCTGGTCAGAATCCCTGAGCAATATCAAACGCCCTTTCTGAGCCCGGTGTGAGCTGTCGCCTGTGCAGAGCTCACACACAGTCCATCCTGGGAGTGGGGCAGCTTAGCCAAGCCTCTGATCAGCTCTTAAACCCAGTGGGAACTCCAATTCTGTAATACATACTACATTACTGGCACCTCTACAGATTCTCCCCTTCCCTTTTCTTTCTGCTATCTGCTTTCTGAGGGACGTGGTTTAGAGATAGGTGGGAACGGTTGGACTCAATGATCTGGTGGGTCTCTTCCAACCTGGTGATTATGATTCTGTTTCCCCGGTGTTTGCAATCAGCATTTTGAGCACACCGGGTCGATACCCCCCTGCCAGCATCTCTGCCCTGGGCAGCAGCCTGTTTGCGGTGTTGGGGCGCGAGGTCAAAGCCAGGCTGTGCCTCACCAGGGGCGTGTGTGCCTGGGCAACCCCGGGTTGGCTGCTGCGAGCCTTGGCAGCCCAGCCTGCTCCCATCCGAGCCCAGCGGTGCTTCCAGCCAGGAAAGCAGAGCCTGCAGGGTGGCTCTGGCAGCTGCCTCCCACCTCCCTTGGCACACACACACCATCGCACCTACCGACACTTCAATTTTAAGTATCCCGCTCGTGGAAGTTGGATTAAACTGCAGTTCTGAGCCAAAGCGAAGCAAAGCTCGTATGAGCACGCCGGTTGAGGGCACAGACCGTAGGTGACGGGCATTTTATTGCCACTCAGGCCCCTGTCCCCCTCTCCCACCGCCTCTCCCCACCCCTCCAACAGCCCAGGGCATCACTTACCTCCCACCCAGCCCGCCACGAAGTCCTGCAGCTGGAAGCTGCCCATGCTGCCCCGCAGAGACCAACGAACTGGGGGGGCCTGCAGGGAATGGGGGTCCCCACCGAGCAGGGAGTCCCCAACGGGTAGGAGATCCTTGTGGGGAACAGGCTCCCTGCTGGGCAGGGGTCCCTGCAGGGAAAGGGGGTCCCACGGGACAAGGGGTCCCTACTGGGCAGGGGGTTCCCTATGGGAAAGGGGATCCCTATGGGGAAAGGGATTCCCTATGGGGAAAGGGGATTCCCTATGGGGAGCGGGGATCTCTAGGGGGAAAAGCGTTCCCTGTAGGGAAAAGGGGATCCCTAGCAGGAAAGGGGATCCCTAGGGGGCTGGAGGTTCCCTACCAGACAGGGGGCTCTCTATCAGGATGGGGATCCCTACAGAGAAAGGGGACCTCTACTGGGAAAGGGGAACCCTATGGGGCTGGGGCTTCCCTATCAGGAAAGGGGATCCCTATGGGGAAAGGGGATACCTAGGGGGCAGGGGGTTCCCCACGGGGAAAGGAGATCCCCACGGGGAAAGGAGATCCCCACGGGGCAGTGGGTCTCTATCGGGCAGGGGTTTCCCTACCAAGCCGGTAGGAGAAGAGGAGGTCTCTGCGGGGCCAGGGGATCCCTACCGGGCAGGGGGTTCCCCACGGGGAAAGGAGATCCCTACGGGGAAAGGGGAACCCTATGGGGCTGGGGCTTCCCTATCAGGAAAGGGGATCCCTATGGGGAAAGGGGTACCTAGGGGACAGGGGGTTCCCTGCTGGGAAAGGAGATCCCTACGGGGAAAGGGGATCCCCACGGGACAGCGGGTCTCTATCGGGCAGGGGGTTCCCTACCAAGCCAGTAGGAGAAGAGGAGGTCTCTGCGGGGCCAGGGGATCCCTACCGAGCAGGGTCCCCCCGGGGCAGGGGGTCGGTACCGGGCAGGGTCCCCTCCGCGCTGCCTCCCGGCCGCCGGGCGATCGCTCCGCGGGGCTTAAAGGCGCCGCGCAGGGGCCGCCGGCGGGGAGGCAGCGGCCCGGGACGGGGGGCAGAGCAGCATCTCCTCTCCCCCTCGCCTCTCTCCTCCTCTCCCCCCCTCTCCCCCTTCCCTCTCCTCTCCTCCCCCTCGCCTCTCCCCTCTCTCCCCTCTCCCCCGGCATGGGGGGAGCAGGGATGGGGAGGGGAGAAAGTAGCGATGGTGGGGGGAGCGTGCTCTAAACCCTCAAATTAAAGGGGTAAATCCAGAGATAAAGAGGGAATCTCATGCAGCTTTACTCAGCTGAAAAAACTTCTCTGTGCGCTTCTCTGAAATCACACCGCTTCGTGTTTTCTGCATTTGTTCTGATTCAGCTTTTCAGGAGATACCTCCAATTTCTGTATTATCTTTTCAGTCCATAACTCCAGTTTCCATGTTACCTTTTCGGGACACGGCCACAATATCTCTGTTTTGGCAAGAGATGACCAATGGCTCCTATTCCCTTCCTCCCTCATAGCATTCACAATTTTCTTACGCTTCTCTTTCCCACTTCTCCCTCAGTCCCGTCTTTCCCAGAATCAAGAGCCCAGCTCTGTTTGGTTCTCCTTTCATGCAAGATGTTCCTTGTTACCCTCCTCAGTCATTTTCTTAAAGCCTTTGAAGTGGGCAGCCAGAAATATAGGTAATAGGAACAAACCAGGCACTCAAAAAACAAATTATCTCTTTTTGATCTCAAACCCTTTTCTTGTAATTCCTGACATGCTTTTCTGATTGATGCTGAAGACTAGGCTCACTTCTGCAAATGGTAAATACCTGATTTTGAGGCCAGCCTGGCTTAGTGCCTCTTGTTTACTACTTTGAATTAATAAATCTAACATCTCGTGCCTGAATAGCACCCAGCCACTCAGTTGCAGGACATCCTTCTGGTCTTTAACCAGATTACAGATGTCATTGTCCTCACTGATTCCATCCAAAAACTCCATCCCTGGAAAAGATGGGTTGGCTCTTCACCACCCAGCACATCCATCTCTCTCATCTGGCCGTGGTTTGCTACAGCCCAAAGTGAATTTTGTTCTCTAGAGGTCAGATTTCAGCTGATCGCAGTTGCTTAGATCGCTTTTGGAGGCTTTCTAAAAAGATTTGGATCACGTTTGATACGTTGCCTTCCTGGAATACCGGATTGGCTTTTGGAAAACGCTGATATTTTAGAAACAAGAAATCCTGAATGCCAAAATACTGTCTGAAAATATAAATACGTATTTTTTTTCTTAAATAATTATTATATTAGTGTCCATTGCTAAGCTATTCTTTTCCACAGAAGGAGACATAATTATTCAAGCTGACCTTAAAACAATGTCCCCTTATGCGCACGCAGGTAGACACAAGAAACTTCTTCACTGAGTTGGCTGAAAGGAGCTTTTGTCTAGAAATCAGATATAGAAATTTGATATTAAGTGTATGGTTATCAGCTCAGATAATCTACACCTGAAACTTGAGATGTTTCAGTGTATATAACAATGCAGGTTCTCCAGGAGGAGGGTTTTCCTCAGGCACCAGGTCTCTAACAGAGCATTTCTAGCACAAAGCATTTCACTGGAAACGCTGCTGATCCAGGGGAAAAAAATCCCCTTAATTATTAACCTATTAATAACAGATAATGGCTTAAACTGCTGGGCAAGATGCAAGTAAAACATTAAAACTCACTGCTGCCTCCAGAGTCGCTGATCATCAGGGTTTGACGCTTGGTGTCTCTTTGAGGGACTGGGTCCCATAAACAAAGGCTGGTAAATTCATAATTATGTATGCTCACACCCCAAAGTAATGTGTGAGCAGGACAATTTCACTGGCTACGGCAATCAGACAAATCCAGACAGTGCAAAGACATGTCAGGCGCCGCATAGCAGAAATAGTTCTCCCCTCCAGGAGCTACCAAACAAGCTTGTGGCTGTGGGCAGCAAGACACGAGTGCTTTCTCTGCAGGAATGCGTGTTTAGGATGGATTAGGGACTACAAAGACACCAGAAGCAGGCATGGAAGGCCTTATTATGAATGGTTACGAAGCTCTTTGACCTTCCTTGCCCAGGACCCGGCAAGGTCTTACTGGAGGAATAATGTCCCATGAAGGATTAGGCAGCGAGGGGAATCCTCTGGTCTTTTCATTGTCATTTTGCTTATACAATGCCTGAAGCAGCTGGTGCTCCATGAGAAATTATGTCTCCAGACCTACAAGCAAGACTCAACTGATGCAACTGCATAATACTGCAGCAGAGCTGCTAGGACAGGCTGCCCTCAGCCTAGAGGGACCATGAGATTTCCCCGTTACATCTCACACATCCTCCCAGATCACAGCCTGGCTGAGCACCAGCCAGCAGTCAGCACAAGCCGTCCCCTAGCACCATCCAACATCTTCACTTGAGGACCATCAACAGCCCTCTGCTACGTACCAAGGTCAGCTTCTACCACAATTTCTGTACAGCAGGAGGAGCAGCAGCATCTGGAGCTTGCTAAACTGCAGTCAGTGCTCCCACCCAGGCAAGTCTGACCCTCCCACAAGCTGAGGAGGTTTTGGCTGAGATGATCTGGCTCAATAAAGACACATTTGGAGCCGAGAGCAGAGCAATGCTGCGACAGGCAGCTGAAATATGGAAAAAAAGAAAGTCATTTTTCTCTGTCCTGTCAGGAGACAGCCAGCTGTGACTCACTCTCCCTACTCCCATCCCCCAGGTTCATTTTCGACACAGCAGCTATTGATAAGACCTTGAAAGAGAAGGAAGTTTCCCTGGCAGAGGCGGCAGGGCAGGCAATGTGTGGTTATACTGCTAATGAGCTTAAGTGGAGCACTTTGCTCAAAGGCATGAACAAGTTTCCAGGCTTTGACTGGATCATCTAAAGGCAGCTGCTCGCGATGCTCAGCCCACCGCCACCTCACTTCATGGTCAAAGGGACAGTTTCACCAGCACCACCATTACATTTGGTCTATTATAGGCAAATCATAGAATCACCAGGTTGGAAGAGACCCACCGGATCATCGAGTCCAACCATTCCCACCAATATCTAAACCGTGCCCCTCAGCACCTCATCCACCCACATGAATAGAAAGAGCTGCTAAGGAGGACATCAAGGGATGGGTTGGTGTTCAACCAGAGCAGAATCTAAGTGTACAGTAGCAGCCTAGCAGTCATGGGGAAAATACTTTCCCAGATCACTCTAGGAAATGTTGGCTGCCGTGATCTGCTGTCCTACACACTAGACCCTCCAGACTCTCACCAAGGGAACTGGAGCATGTGGAAAGAGTGGTTGAACCAGGAGGAGATTTTCTCTGAAGTAAGAGACAGGAATGTCTCTGGAGGCTACAAGCAAGTTGCAAGCTTAGAGAGCTTCATGGTCCACCAGCCAAGCACCTGCAACAGCCACCCCAATGTACCAAGACTGCAAATTGCTCCAAGAGAGGTTGTGCCTTTTTTACCCTCTATCCTGCCTGCGGTTGAGAGGCAAAGCCCTACTTGGGCTGTCCAAACTCCCTTTCTAAACCCCCAAATATGACAATCATATGTTACCCCCTGCATAGTAACTTTCTTATGAACAAAAGTCCTTGTAAAATGCCCTTGGAAGCTCACCAGGCTTTCTATGTTTTCATTTCTTGGACATTGGTTAATGTTTCAAGGAGAAAACCAAGTCGTTTTACTCAAACGTGAACACGAAAAATTAGAACCGCGGCCTGTTTTTCTTGGAAAACAACAGTAGAAAAAGCTTTGAAAGAAGTGCCTGGCCCTAAGAGGTGTTTGTCAGCTGCGATGATTGTCCTGCCCTCTCAGACAGTGGAGGGGAGCTGAGAGGACCAGAGCCAAGTAGGATAGGATGGGGAAAGAGGAGCAGGCTAGTGTTACAAGGTGAACGCTCCTGTTTGCATGGAAACATCTCTGCAATCAATAACATCAGGAAGAACTTTGAACAAGAAAGTTAAACCGAGATCTTCACTAATCAGAGTGCTTGAGAGCTGCAGGAAAATTTGCATGAGAGAAAGCAACATCATTTCTTCGTGGGCAATGATTTGATTAAACAAGCACAGTGAGACGGGCTCTCATTTGTGTTAATGGAGAAACATCCTTTGTTCGTGTTCAGTCCCACTGACTCCCTGCTCACAATGTCCTGTTTAAGCTCCATTAATTCACTGTGGAGCCTATAGGAAGAATTTGTGTTCATCCCCGCTGGAAGGACTCGCAGCATCACTGCTAGGGAAAGAAAAATCAAGACAGCATCTGAGAAGGGCTCAGATCTGAGAACTCAGCAGAGTGAAAAGTGGAAAACAACAAGTGGAGCCTTGGGTCTGCTGAAGAAATCCTGAGCCAGGAATTCACCCTTTGTGAATGTCTTCATGACAACTATCTACCTGATAAATCAGGACTCCTAGAAGGTCCCTCTGGAGGCTCCTTGGAGGCCAGTAAGGCAGGGAAGAATGCTGCACTTTTAGTTGGGGCTGGATGCATCCTTATCCATGCTGGCTCCACGAGCTATTAAAGATGAGAAACACCTCAAACACATGCCCGCATGTGACCCCTTTTTCTCTGGGACTTGTGGAAGGATGTGTGATTAAGTAAGATCTGCCGGTCTCCAGCTGCCGGATAAACATGGAAAGCAAGCAGACTGGAGCAAAGAGCCAGGCTTTGAGTGAAGCTGTACCCAAAGACAGAAAAAACCCCCTCAAGGTAATGCTGGCAAATCCAATTGCTCATGGGCACGTTTGCACCCAGGTAGATGGGTCTCAGCAGCCTGGGTCTGTGAAGGGTCACGACAGCATCTTGCTCTGGTTTTTGGTGCTGCCCTAGCACATGCAGCTGTCCCGATACCTGGTTCAGAGCCTAGATGTAGTTCAACTGGTGCCCTTGCAGCCGTTGTCCAAAACTTAAAGAAATGCTTACTCTTCAAAAGGAATTAATTTTGCAAATGGCTCATTACTGTGCATCTTTGCTGTCATTCCAGAATCCCCCTGAGCACAATCCCTGCCAAAAGGAAGTTGTGTACGATAACTTCAGATCCAGCCTGGACCAGTGGGTATTTATCACTACTGCAATGCTGACTGGATACCTAATTACATGGATCAATGCCTTTCCTCTAAAACCTATGGAGGCAACAGGAATAAACTGCTGCAATGTATTTCCCCCAACAGCCAGAGATGCATTTTGGTACCTGGAGGAAGCCGGCACCCCCGAGGAGAGTTTTCCACCAGAAACAGCAGCTGAACATTAAATAAATATTTGGGCAGACAGTGCCACCAAAAGGAAACATGATAAACTACCCAGCCTAAAAATGCCTTTTGCTGGTATTTTTTTCTAGCAGTTGCCATGACTACCTTCCCTCCCTCCCTGGGCCTCAGCTTTGGTCCCACATCAACTCCTCAGATGGTGCTTCTGTGCATCCATCTCTATCAGAAACACACTCAGCCCTCTTAAGACACCAGAATTGAGAAGTTAGTGCTGAAGTGGTTCAGCTTAGGGACAGTCTCTTTTTAGCCTTGTAGCTAAATATTTTTCCATCCCTGGACAGCACAAACTTATAAAATTGCTTGACTACTAAATAGCAACACACAGAGAAATCTTATTCTTTGGTAGCTTTAGATGAATTATTCGCCTATATCCTGCAAACCAGCTCGTTATGTGCTTGTGATGAACTGGAAGGCTTCTCTCATTTTGTTTCAAATGAAATTAAACATATCAGAGTTTGCCTGGATCTTTAAGGTACCCATTGCTGGAGGTGATTGCGCTCCAGGATGCAGCTCGGAGGCTGAGCCTGATCCTGGTCCATGACCCGACTCTGGCCACTAGAGCATCGCAGGTGAGACCCACCTGGCGCTTGGATCTGCCGGAGAAGGACTGATGGGCTTTACATAGAATAATAGAATCACCAGGTTGGAAGAGAACCACCAGATCGAGTCCAAACATTCCCACTAATCACTAAACCATGTCCCTCAGCACCTCATCCACCTGCAACTTAAACCCCTCCAGGGAAGGTGAATCAACCACCTCCCTGGGCAGCCTGTTCCATCAAGCTGATATCACAGCAGCATATTTCTTTTAAGTGAAGGAGAGGCTAGAATAGCAGTCTCTGTGTCTAGGGAAAGTGGAAAAGCTCCTGCAAGGCTTTTCTCCAGGCACTGGGTGCTGGGTGGCTGCAGGGGGTGCTGTTAACCTGCTCTCGAACACAGGCTAAAGGGGTTTGGTAAAACCAGGCTAATTGCTTGGAGCAGAGCAAAAAGGATCAATGACTTCGCACAGGTTGCGTTTTCTCTGCTGGTGGAAGAAGATGTACAAAGTCTGACACAAAAAAACCCTGAGACTAACCCTGTAGCTTGGGAACCAAGAGTGGGAGGGGAGAGTCAAAGAGATGGTTACAGGACACGTTCCAACCGTTCACAGTGAGACAAGGCTCAGCCGTGATTTTCAGCATTTGGCTCACCACCTATGCAATTATTTTCCATTCAGTGAGTAGCTGCAGGTGCCAGCTAGCAGATGCAGCTGACAGACTGGTCTGAACGGGCCAAGGGTGGCAAGTGCCCTTTCAAGTTGTGACTGTGACATTTTTACATACAGAATATCATTACCTTCTCAGGTTCTCTGTTTTATTTCAGGAGGGTTTTGTTTGCTTGCTTTTTTTTTTGTGTGTGTGTGTTGATTTTTTTACTTAAATAGTAGTTTCAGTATCATCTCTCTGGCTTTCTGCCTATCCCTGCCAGGGAGAATAATGCCAGAGTCATCCAAAGCTGATTGAATTTGTTACTACTGAGGAGAGGGTGAAGAATAGACTTTGGACAGCAAGGATCCTCCCAAGGGTCAGGCTGAGGCTGTGTGAGGAGGAGGCAGAAAACTCCTGCTTCCAGCCTCAGCTCCCCTCAGACAGGGCATGCGGTACCCAGCCTGAGCAGCCCTGACTCTGAAACCACAGGTATTTCTATTGTAAAAAGGAAGAGAAGAAAGACAAGAGGAAGGGAAATGCAATTAATAAGGGATTTACAGGAAATATCAGAAGACTAGCTCCCAAATTATCCCAAGATCATCATCCCACTCCATCTATTGCTGCTACTAAGTAGAAAGAGTGAAAAATCATGTTAAAAACTAGCCCAGAACTGTATGCATGAAAGTAAATAGAGACTTTCAACTTACTTTGTTACCCCATACCTGCTTGCTGAGTTCCTTAGTCTGAGAGATTCAAAGCTGCACCTGTAGGCACCGTGTCTGGACGTGCTCTGACTTCATCTGCCTCACTCCTCAGCTATCCCAGCTCCATCAACAGGGCTGCTCCAGCAGCAAAGGTCCCAGGGAGCCTGGAGGGAAATAACTGCAGCAGGTAGAGCCACAGCTGCTTGCTGTGAGCCCCAGAGTGGCTTGGGGCCACTTTTAGCACGGTTAATGCAATTAGTGCAATTAGCAGCATGAGTGTCGTTAGCACACACATGCTGGGAGCAGAACTGAGCCACCCAAGCAGCTACTGTTCCATGCCAGCTCACCTCCAGCACGAACCTGCAGCCAGGCTTTCCACCTGCTTTGTGCCATTCCCTTTTCCTTTTTGTTTTTTTATGTTTTATTAATATTCCCAACTGATGGTTGGACTTGATGATCCGGTGGGTCTCTTCCAACCTGGTGATTCTATGATTTTATGATTCAGAGTTCCTTGATGGCCCAGAAGCATCATCCCCATCTCTGTCCCTTCTTTCCCCTGTGAGACAGCAGCAGTGATTGCTGAAAAAAAAGAGAGAAAGAAAGGCCATTTGTGTTTTTCCACTGAACTATTTCCTTGCCGGTGATTCAAGAGCGTCATGATTTCCCTTCAGCTCCTCCAGAGTTTTCAGGAGTTCCTTCTCCTGTCCGTTTTCTGTGATAGCTCAGTCTGAGAAACATCTGCACCCCATTAGGAGTAGCTCTGGGTAAATAAAGCTGAACATAAAGGGTAAAAAAATGTTTGATGGCCGAGTCACGCTCTCATCCAGGAAGCAATCTGGCAATCGGCACAGGGTCCTTGGGGTATCCAAGCTGAAAAACAGGCTTGACCCTTATTTCTAGCACATCGCTGAAGCTACTTAGTCTGTTAAAACACTAAAGCTGCTATGAATCACACCTAGAGCTGGAAGAAGCCAATGTCTTCTATGTCACACTTGATGTCAGCTTCCTTCTCAGTAAATATCACCCAGCGCAGCACTATGGCAGCGTCACCACCCAGAGACAGGGGATTTGTACCCACCTTCTGGCTGCTACAGCAATCAGCTTGGCTCGATGCTTTCTCAAAGCTGGGAGAAATTGATGCTAGAAACCCGAGTCATTGTCAAGAAGCTTGAGGTAGATCTGATTTTGGTAAATCGAGGGCTATTTGGCAAATTACCCGTCAGACAGCAGTGATTTGCCAGCTGTGCCTTGTGGTTGATCTCAGCCACGTATCTGAAGTCATCGAAGTGCTCTTTGCTGTCTGCAAGCTCGTTGTGGAACTGGTGGGATACATCTCCATTGGATTTGGGTCCTGAAATCCTCTTGAACTAACCACCTTCCATGGGTGAGTCTACTGTGGTCATTTAAGCATGCTCTTCGTGATCTTTTCTAGTGACCTTTGGGTTTGGTGGGCTTCAGGGTTTGGGTTTTGATTTTTTTTTTGTGTGCTACCTGCTGGTGGCCCACAGTCCTGTTCTCCTCCAGGTGACCAGCTCTGTACCCAAGAATTCTTTCTCATAAGTTAAAAAATCTTCACAGAAAGGGTCATTAGGCACTGGAACAGGCTGCCCAGGGAAGTGGTTGACTCGCCTTCCCTGGAGGTGTTTAAGGGACGGGTGGATGAGGTGCTGAGGGACATGGGTTAGAGATTGGTGGGAATGGTTGGACTTGATGATCTGGTGGGTCTCTTCCAACCTGATGGTGATTCTGTGATTCTCGCCTTTCTACCATCCTGTTTTCTGTTAAAGTAGTTCTGATTTTCCTTTTTTTTCTGGGAACAGGCAGAGATAAAGTTGTTAAATAGGTTTTTTTCCCATTTATGATCTATTTTGAGACTATTTTGACCGTGAAGCTATTTCTATGCCACTTGCTATCCACACCAGACTCCTTGCTGGCTGCTGCAGGCCCTGCTGGTAGGTGATCTCAGATGTCCTTCTCACTCTTTTCCCTGGGTTAGCCACATTTTCCCAGATCCTAGGGCATTTCCAGGCATTTCCATTAATCCCTGAATATAACTCACAACTGTACACACAGATATTTTTCTTATGTACAACCTGGTCTTGCTTTCTCTGTGTCCACATGGTCTAACAACTTAATTTGGGAAGTCTGACTCTAAGTTGAAGTCTTTTCACACCGAGGAACATCTCAAGCACCAAGGCTGACCATATTTTACATCCTCAGCTGCCGGTGTTCTTAGTTTTTACATAAATGCAGTTTCAAAATTCATGTTCCAAGTTTCAAATAAGAGCACAAAGAAATTATATCCACCTAGCCAGAGTTCAGGCATGTCTGGGGAAGGTAATAAAATATTAAAAAAAAAGTGAAAAGTGTTTTTCATGCTGCCTGTTGCTGCAGCTGACAGTATTGCTGAGAGCTGGGAGGAGATTCCTCTGAATTTTATAGCCGGGACTTCAATAAATCAAGACAAGCACAGACAAGAGCCAAAGGGTTTGCTACAGTGTGCAGGGAGAGCGTCGTGGTTCCCAAAGCACAGCGATTAGTTTGTTTTCATAGAGTAATTACCAATTAATGATTTGGCTAATGATGCTGTATTATGAATTAGTTATAAACAGACTTCAACCCAATTATGAGGACTCAACTAGATAATTTAATTGAATGCTTGTTCTTCTCAAAGTGCTGCATGAGACTTGTTTTCAGCAGCCGAACACATCGATGTAACTGGGAAATGGCACACGTTTAAAATCACTGGCTTTGGAGATGCTTTAAATTACACTCTCGCATAATTAGGGGGCTCAGTGGTGAACCCTTAGCTGAGCTTGACCTCCGTTGTTTAATGTTGCAATCATGCCTTTACATCAGGTCCTTTTTCCCCAAAATGCTTTTGGCTTCATCAGATGAGGGGGCCTCAAAATAAACGTTATTCTCTGTGCTGACACGTGACAGCATAACCAATGAGTTGAAAATAAACTTGCACATAATATGCTGTTTAGAAGAATGTCCTCAAAAGTTGCAGCAGAAAATCCCACCTGTACATAGCAGACTAATACTTAACAATACAAGTTTCCCCTTGGGGGTACATCTGCCAGATATAAATATTAATGAAAGGGAATTGTGACAGGAAGATTAAGATTCATTAATCATTATTATTATCCATCATCAGGCGCTAACAGGGGCAGCTGTTTGGAGTGAGATGCTGCCACTTTGACTTAATGCACGTATTTGTGAGGATGCAATGAGAAAATGAGCTCGTCAAAGGAAGGAATAAGCGCGCTGCTGCAAAACGAGGTGCATTTGGGGAGCAAATCCAGAGTTAGGTGGCTGTGGGTGTGCGTTGGGTCCCTGGCAGCGTGCGGTGGCTCAAGGGAGGAGCTGGGGCACAACCTCTGGTTGAAGCAAGCAGCGTTGCAGCCGCTGTCCCTGCCTTGTCAAGGTGATTCCCTCTGCAGACAGAATGGGACCCGTGCTCACCCCATATGCTGCTGTCTAGGGAAAATGCGGTTAGAGAAACCAGGAAAAGCTGCACCTCCCGTGCTCCGGTGGGATATAGAAGATTTCTCTAACTTCCCCATCTGACACGTTGTTCAAACGCTCTGCAGCTGTCAGACCCCTATTGTTCACGTTTATGTTGTGTTGGGGTTTTTGATGTCCCAGCCATTGCAGAGCTTTCGAGTGGGAAAGAGGGGCCACTGCATCCTCCTTGCTGATCCTCACTTCCCAGCTAGGCTGGCTCTATTTTCACAGCCTTCCCTTCAGCCAGGCGAGCTTAACTCCTCGCTCCCCACTGTGCTCCCTTTGCACTGAACATACTGTTGCCTTCAAAGTTAGCTGCAGCAAGAATTTCATAGAATCAGACTCACCAGGTTGGAAGAGACCCATCGGATCATCGAGTCCAACCATTCCTATCAAACACTAAACTATGTCCCTCAGGACCTCGTCTACCCGTGCCTTAAACCCCTCCAGGGAAGGTGAATCAACCACCTCCCTGGGCAGCTTATTCCAATGCCTAATGACCCTTTCCATGAAAAACTTCCTCCTAATCTCTAGCCTCTCTTTCCATTTCAGCTGCTTGCATTTGATAATTTTGCTTGGCAGTAGCCATCACAGAGCATGCTTACTCCTTGCTGCAGTTGCAACAGAAGCAGTTTTGTGCCACATCCCATCCTTGGAAGCTACTGACATAAGAAAGTGCCCCAGTTTCCCTCCCAGGCAATTGCCTTTCAGGCTGCTGTGCCCCATGCAACAGTGTTTGCACGAGAACATCAGGAGGTAGGTGCTCAGAAAAGCAGAAACACAGTCATTCCCCTGCATGCTGTATGTATTCCAGACATTAGCTTGGAGGAGCTCCACAGCTCAGGTGATCCTGCTGTAAGGCTTCCCAGGGAATTCATTTCTCTGTTTATACTCACCAGTAGCAAGAGCTTGCCCAAGGCCACCAGCCTCGATAAAAGGCTGCTAACTAAAATACGGAGCACAACGCATTTTTCCACATGTGAGGCTAATGATTGCTGCAGAAGTCAAAATAAAGACTACGTAACTTGGATCAGGTGCTAGCCTTACCCACACCTGCAAATCCCATCATCTTGCATCCTGGGAAAGGCTAAAGTGCCTCCAGCAGCCTGGGAGCCTGCAGGGAGTTAATGAGAACTGGTAGCGCTGGGAAAGGACAGGTAGATTTATGGGGGATTGCATAGGTCAGTGGGCTATTTGCTCTTTTGTCATCCCTTCCCACCTGTATCATTAACCAAGAAAGGGTTACGGACAGGTCCAACCGGTGCCTTCATCCCAGCTTTTCTCTTCGTGTTCTGGGTCACACTTGCTCTGGGCAGAAAACTCCCTTAGATTACACACACATTCATTCTGGGGAGAATAAAGATATAAATCTAGATAGGCAGATATTCACCTGTGTGTCAGGACAGGCTAATCGAATCAGCTTGAGGTCCAGGTGTGACGGGGAGCGCAGCTGCCTCCCCTCCTGATGCACCAGCTTCCATGCAGGTCACTGGAACTCGCACGCTTTGCTTCTTCATTCCTTTGTGTTTCCATTTCTTCCTGCTGATGATCAGCAGCACAGCCCTCGGGCACTACCTCTAACCTATTCCTGTTCCGCAAAACACAGATCCTGATGTCTGATATGGTTCCTAAATTGCATAGGCAAGACAAAGAAGCTTGGTCTGAGCAGCAGGGCTCTACAGTTCCCTGGTCAGTGGGCTTACCCAGTGCTGGTATTTGGATGGGAGGTATATATTCGAGGTGTTCTCTCATCGCTCACCGCAGGTATGGTTCTGAATGGAAGCCAGCTTCTTTCATATTAATGAATTGTTTCCATCCCTCCCTATCATCTTCTTGGGAAGAGACCTGTTTAAGCATCTTTGTTTAATGCTGGCTCCTGCTCCTCTGTGATAAGTGCTACTGCTTGCCAGAAAGCTTCATTTGTAACGGAGTTCAAAGCGAAGTTATTAAATCATATATGTCGACATAATCAGGATTTGGGAGAGGAAGGAGAGCTTAGCTAATCACGGTCCTTGGGGCGAGATGCACGCAGACACAGTTGAACATTAGGGAGCTAATTTTCTCCCTAAAACAGCATTTGGTGGGGTTTATAAAGGGAACGTTTCAGCCTGCTGCTCTGCTCCAGATGGGGAGGCTGCGGGCCCAAGCCCCACTTTGCTGAGGCTGAAGGAGTTTTCTTATTGATCTTAGGATGCTTTGGATGTAGATCTCGAGGCCTGGAGCACTTCACTGAAGAAGGCTTCTCATACTTGATTTCAGAGAAATTCCATGCCCTGCAAAGTCTGTGTGAACCTTTATATCAACTTTGGAGAAGGTTTTTCCCTAGGGGTACACAGATTAACAAACAGAGTGACTAAGTCCTTTCCCCCATTTCCAAATGAAATCTAACATCAAGTCTTGAGAAAGAAGAACCTGCGTTAGAACAAATCCCCAAAGGCGGTTGTGGTCATCGCCACTTTTGTTATTAAAGGGCATATTTAGCCACGGTTTGTTTGGTTTGGTTTATGAATTACATTTGTGAATTCATGAGATTAAAAGCTTAAATGGGATCAATGAAGACTACACAGCATGCATCAAAGTAATTGCGGATTGTTTTTCCAACTCCGGAGCATCACTAGCATTGAAGTGCTGAAGGTTTAGAGCAAAAACTATGAATTTTTCAAATAGAGAGATGAAAGGAAATACATTATCAGAATACAAGGCAAAGCTGAACTGGACTGTTTGTTATTTCCAGCTGACTGGAACCTCTCTTGGGGTAAAAGTACATGACGTCCTCTTTAAGGTAGCAATCTGATCCGCGGAGCAGTTTGAGAAAAAATCATTTGCTGTCTGCATACAGGGTGTTAAATATGTGGAAAAGTAATAAAGCGCCGTAAGCCTTTGAGAGAAACACAGAATCTTCCAACACTGCCCTCCATCCTTTCCTTCTCACTTCTGAGTGAGGCTGTATGGAAAATATATTAAAATCATGAGGTTGGTTCAGCTCCGGTTTCCAGATGGCAACATATGATATGATACTTGCTGGGGTTTCGTTAGAATTAGGCTTTTCTGATCCAGAAGGGTAAAGCTTGTAATATTCTCAGCTCCCAAACCCTTGATTTCTGATGTTCATTGTTCCCATAAATTCTCAAGAACAGACACTAGAAAGCAGCTAATTTCTATCTAGTGGAAGCCAGGAAGATTTGTGGATTTGCTATTACGTAGTTTAAACCATTTTAACATGTTAAATATATGGAAATGTTGAATTTAATACTCTCGGAACAAATCACACCTGATTTTCAGGCAGAATTCCCTCCCTCCTCTGCTCGATACTTTGAGTTTATATAATTCCATTATGTTTTGCATGGCTTTCTTTCAGTGTGCGCAAGATGTAGGCTTTCTTCATCCTTAAAACCAGAAGCTATTTCATCCAGAGTCTGATTGGAGATGTAAAATAGCTAAACATGATGTGATTTGCCTCTTTGATCAGTGTGAGATAATAGATAACAGTGGGACATCTAGGTGCAGGATGCTCTCAGAAGACAATTATTGGCAGCTCTTGATACCAATGAGTAACCATTACAGCAGCTCTCCAAGATTCACTAAATTACTTCAGCGAACGCATCTGTTTTGAACAGAAAGTGGCTACGCACGTAGCAGGAATGGGAAGGAGCCGTGTTTCATCAGCTTGTGTGGTGTCTCAAAGAGGTGACATAGTTGGCAGCAAGGAGAGTGTGTTGCAAGATTTCACAATTGCAAAGAAAACACCAAACTGCCTTTATTTCTTTTTTTTTTTTTGGTCAGATCCTCGTCTGGTGTAACTCGGTCAATATTCACCACAGCCAAGTCGTTCCTGGATCCTGTCGCCCAGTTTTCCAGAGTCAAAACTGATATTTTATAGAAGCTCGGAGCTGCACATATTAAAGTAATCAGGACTATTTTCATTACGGACTGTGCAAGTGAAATGAAGACAGACATAATGGAAATGTGTTCAAAAAATGTTATTGACAAAGAATTTCAATAAAAAATATTTTTTTTTCCCTCCTGTGTATGACTGTTGTGCACAGAAACCAGGTCTAACAGATGCCGTTAATACAATGGAAGGATTGTAGCAGAGGGGAGAGGAAATATGTTTCCCAATCCCTACTGGAAATTAGGTCTCTGCTTAATTCCTCCAAGCAGCTTAGATTTAAATAATTCTCTTTTTTTTTTTCCCCCCATAGCTGCACATCCCTCAAGTGAGCATCTAGCCTTCGGGATTAGCCACGGAAAAATAGTTCTCTTCCTCACCCTCCTTCTTCAGGATGTTTTCCAGAGTGAGTTTATCTGGATTCCCCCCAAATCAGCCATTGTGATTTCTGCTGTCACTACACAGTCCAGGTTATCACTTCTTTTTGTGTTTAAGGAAACAACTATTACTCCATATTCATGCAGTTTTCCATGTTGTTGTAGCTTTCAAGATCTTCTTGTTCACGTCTGTGTTGACTCAATCTTTCCCTGGTGAAGACAAACCTCAAAACATCAAGCAGCAGTTAGGGAAACTCCAAACACCTCTTTTTTCCCTTTGTCCCCCCTCTTTGTTCTCTAAACATTCTACCCCAGTGAAGAACTTGTCCTCTGGAGTTGGGCCACTGCGGAGCTCTCCCTCTGTCCTGGAGCGAGAGAAGAGCTTGCTGGAGGGACAGGGCTGGTTCAGAACTGGTGGGGCACTGGGGAGGGAGGTCGGGGACAGGCTGTCTTCAGAGGTGCTGCCTCTTGGGAGCTGCTGGGCTGGTGGCTCTTCATCAGTGGTAGAATGAATTGCACACTTGGTTAACTCCAAACATAATGGGACGGACTGGGAAAAAAAAAACAAAAACATGAGCAGGGTCAAGAGCTAAGGTCTCAAATGCATGAAAAAGCAGCAACGACACGTTAGAGACAGGGCACTGCAACAAGCTGCCCAAAGAGGGGGTTGATTCACCTTCCCTGGAGGTGTTTAAGGGACAAGTGGATGAGGTGCTGAGGGACATGGTTTAGTGTTTGATAGGAATGGTTGGACTCGATGATCTGGTGGGTCTCTTCCAACCTGGTGATTCTATGATTCTATGAAACCACACTTGCCTCTGGGGACACTGCAGTCCCCCACAGCAATGCTACAGTTCTCATCCAGAGCCAACCCCCAACGCCACAGGAGTCCTTTGGGGTCTACAGAGTTGCTTCAAGGGACAGGGGCCTTGCCAGGTCTGCCTCAGGTGTCTCCTCCTTGCAGATATCTCTGCTCTTGAGTTATGTTTTCAGCATACAATCCATTATTTTGTTCTTAAAAGCCTAGTTTGGGAGAATAGGACAGTGGGAGCTGTGCCCACCTCTCTTCCTCTCTTCCTCCCCCCTTCAGAAACATTAAAGGCGAGTCTCACCTCACCTAATTGGCAGGTATTTAACCCAATTTAACCATGTAGACTTTGAACCAGTCTGTGCAGGATGACAAGCACTCCAGAGAGACAGCTAACATGCCATCCTGAGGTGAGACGCCTCACTCAGACAGGGGACACCCCAGCACACACTTGAAGGCAGCTGCAAGAGCTCCCACTCTTGCCTTTGGCTTATTTTGTTTTTTTCACCCACCAGTTTTGTGACTTTCTGCCTGGAAAGTATGTGTTCATACAGGGGCACAAATTCAGCATGTTTCAGTGCATGACCTCAACTGAAGCGACGTGCCACAGCAATACTTTGGGGAAGAACATTTTCCCATCTGCTTCGGCTACAATGCTGGTGCCATGAGACAGGCCAGCAAAGCAGGAGGTGCTGAGGCTGCTGGGGTTCACGCTCCCACTCATGGTAAAAGGAGCATTTCCTGACTGTCTGATCTTGGGGAGCAATTTAGCAATTGCCCTTGCAACTTACTGTCTCAGCATCTTGGTTTTTATCTTTCTCGTTGTTATCAGGCTTTTTTCTCTCTGTATATAATCCATTTGAGAGTGGCCGGCCAAGAAGAATTTCATACGTTCTATAATAGTGAAAATATCCCGTGGAGATGGCTGATCTCAGTTTCTCATCCTGCTTAGAGTTAACCTTGCCTTCACTGAAGCTTTCTTCTGTTTCTGTGCTCGTGTGCAATGCACCAAGGGCAGGTGGGCAGGTAAAGACGTGAGATGTTCTGTAGCAGGGCAGGTACTCAAGACCGAGCACCACACGGTCTGTGAAGGACTCGTCATTGCGATGCAGGAGTTTGGTTTTCAAGTCTTCATCACCATTCTTGGTCAGCGGCGCGTGCTCCAAGACTCCTGGGCTGGGTGCTGGGGGAGTGGTTTCATCCCTTGTCTCCAGATCTCTTGGAAGCTCCTGAAAGAAAATTATATTTGATCAATTATGATGAAGTTATGCTATCAATGGGCAAGAGCCCCTAGCAAAATCAATCACTGATATTAATCAGTTCTGCTGACCACCAGAGGACAACACTTTGGCTACCACGAAGAGATAATGAGGCCAATTAAAAGACAGGATCGCAAGGATTTGACATTATCCTTCATGTCTTTCTTTTTGAGTCTTGAAACAGTTTTCCAAGTCGGGTTTTCAATTAAATTTAAATATTAAGTTAGTTCCCGTCCTCTCAAGCAGCCTTCAGTAGCTCACACAGGAAGAATAAGACATTTCATGTTTTCACTGTGTGGATGAAAAGCAGCAATAACCAACCTTCAGAAATTTAAAAAAAAACAAACCATCCTCCATGCACTATTATTTGATTTATTTTTTTTTTACTGACTACTGTTTGGCGCTGTATGAAAGCACAGCCTGCAGAGACAGTGTTTGTACCTGATTTGAGGTTAAACTTGCATCTGATTTCATGAGCTGACTTGGCGGATTCCAAGCCAAAGAAAAGGGACTCCCACAGGCTTGGGCTATTTAGGGAGATTTATGGTCTCCTGAAAATCTTGGTAGATCAGCGGTGCTCATGAGCATTCTGGAAACAGAAGAGCATTAGAATTTGGGTAGAGCCTGAAAATAAAAAATCTATATAACCCTCTTCTCCTCCAGATATTTTCTTTTTGAGTTTTCCCTACAACAAAATTGTTGCATGCAGTTCAGGTCTTTAGAAGACTTGATGTCTCAATTCAGCTCCAGTTTTCTCTGTGCCTGTTTGAAAAGTTAATTTATCAGATCACCACTACTAGAAGACACGATTCCATTTAAAAAAAAGGCCATCTTGCTGGTACAGATAAATATGCACCAATATTTTGCTACAAGAAAAAAATTCTGCCCCTTGGCTGTTTTCTGCTCTGGTGCAGTTCCTTTCCCATCCAGCCTGACTTTCCTCTGCTTTTATCAAAAGAGCTGTCTCTAAGGTTTTTTTCATTTTTAGGAAATCTCACAAATATCCAAATGGGCCTGAATCTACACATCGGGTAACATAACTGCAACCCATCTGTTCCCCAGGGTGGAAAAAAAAGGAATATTTTTATAGTTAGCAAGTACCCAAGAAGCATCTGAGAAGGGAAAGCCAGTGGGGAGAGTGTCCTCCTGCATCTGCCCCGTTGCCGTGGTGATGGGGTCCCAGGGCAGCATCACAATGGAGGGGACACCCCACCCCCAGCTCCTGGGAGACAGAGCCATCCCCTTCCTCCTCCCCAGGCATCTTGTGGAGATTCTGGGTTTACTGGGTGCTCACAGACAGCCTGGCTGCTTTTTAAAGAAGCATCAGCTTATTTTATCCCTGTCAATGAGGTAACAAACTACTTAAAGTCTTGATAAACCAGCCACCCCCCCCCCTTCCTCCTTGTTCTTTGCTGGCACAGGAGAGTCTGTCTGATGGATTCCCAACCAAGCAACCAGCAACCCAAGCGACACTCAAAAAGATAAATTCAATCAGAAATAGCAATGTTCATTTTCATAACAATGATGCAAGGGTTGGGATAGGTATAAATTTCACTTTACTGTGACAGACTGATGTCTCTCTCTCTCTCTCTGGTTTTTAAACACAGAAAAAAGCACGGGAAAGCCTCAGTTGTGACTTTCAAGGCATTTTCAAAACAATGTATTAACATACATTAAAAATAATATAGCTGGCAAATATACAGAAGCAGACAAAGGCTTCCTTCGCAATCTATTTTTCTCCATTCAGATTTAAAGTATTTTTTCCTAAATGACAGATGTCATTTCTTATTGCTGCATCAAGACGTGTGTATCTGTGTTTAACTGGCAAGTATAATAGAGTGGAGCGGCTCCTCTGACAGTACATTAAAAACGCTCATAAATATCCAGGAGAAATTCAGAATGAGATTCATTCCTGCATCGTATTTGATCTATTTACTGAAATGCTGGAGCTCTAAAGCACAGGCCGTTGAATGGACTATATTATTATTCATCCCATTTATTATCCTGGCTGCTGCCTGCAGTAAAAAGTGGTTTATTATAATGTGATTTCTCAACTGCATCAGGGCGATGCACCGGCAGATAATGAAGTGTTCAAGGCACCCAAAACCCCAGCTTCATTGGAATTCATTACCACAAAGATTCTGCCAGAACTAATTGCTGTAATTGCTGTCAGGGCTGCTTGTGCGTATGTCTTAGTTTCACTTCACAAAATGACAGAGCCAATGCTCGTACAAACCAATGTAATAAAACACTCCAGCCTGCAACAAACGCTGGCGCGTTGCAGGAGGTTTCTTCAGCGAACTGACACTCCTGCAGGGCCAAGAATAGTCTGAGGATTTGGATATTATTATTTTTTTTTAATTGGTGATTGAGATGGGGAAATTTATGTGCAGAGGAAATAATGTGCAGAGTGCGGGAGGGTCTTGCAGGAAAGATGGGGAGGTCTCCACTGGGCTTTGGGCAAGGCATGGGGCTTGGGGCAGAGAAGGAGTGGAAAACCTGGGATTTTAAGCAGGAAAAGACAGGAGTGAGCACTAGGCTTTAGCTGCAATGTCTTGGACCTCCCAGCACCTCTGGGTGCTGAGCTCCCTCCTCCAGCTCCTGCCGCCCTCACAGCCTCCACCAGCTAAGCTGCAGATCCTCCCTACACCCCCCAATTCATACCCACACCAATCATAGAACAATCAGGTTGGAAGAGACCCACTGGATCATAGAGTCCAACCTTTCCAAGAAGACCAGACCCTCTTTCCAAGCTGTAAATGCACTTTTGTCAACCGAGTCTTACTCTAAACACGCTTTTGTGGCAAAAAAAAAAAAAGCAATAAATGCAATTTGCTGGGAAGGAAGGGAGAGGAATTTGCGAGCGCGATTGAAGTTTGTGAACCCCGGGACTGCTTGAGCAGACCTGAACAACTCCATTTACATGAAGTTTGCACATTCCTGTTTCGAAAGTCAGCCTATGCGGATTGCTCCAGATACGCCTTGCCAAAATCCCTGGGACTGATCCAAGGGAACGATCGTGACTGTTGCAGGTGGGTTATGGACCCCCTGGGAGGTGCCGGAGGTGTCAGGGAGTTCACTAATTATAGCTCATTACGGGTTGTAGGGGAAGGATGCTCTCAGCACGACGAGCAGGACACCTTCCCAGGCACCTCCGGATGCGGCAACGTGAACGGGGCTGTGGGGTTTTCATTTCAGCCTTCTGGAGTTGCGTTTTGCTGCTGAGACTGATGGAAGCAAAGCTGCCCTTTCGTGGAGCCTTTCAGCATTTTCTCTAACGATTTCCCTGCAACTTCAGACCCCAGCGACCTGGCCAGTTAGTTTCAACAAAGACAACTTTTATTGTCTTACTGAAAAGCCTGGATGTGCTGGTATGTTGAGCTGCTACGTATGCTTTTTCAAGCATTAGTCATGCCATAACATCTGCTTTTTATTGGTAATTACACTATCCCCATTTTAATAAGAGGTAATTCTTAAATTTCTCATAAAATATATACGACTCCAGGGAAAGAAGGTGAAAGGTTTCGCAAGCCTCTCACAGCCACAAGACCAAAATGAGTGGAAATAAATCCTTTCAGAGCAGAACTTGTCCAGCCACTCAAGACAGTGCGTCAAGGGATGCCTGTGTGACTCGCCATCCCAATTTCTCCTAATTGTTCATGCTCTGCAGAACAGACCCACAAAGTCTGTGCACCACGGCCCTTCTGGGTGCTATTAATGGGCTCAAAAATGGGGACCTGGTCCTAAAACTGCGTGTCTATGGATACCCCCTCCTGGGTGTGACTCGACTGGAATTAGCATGAAGGGTTTTCTGTGGGATCAGGTCCGAACTGCAGAACAGTAAAAGTTTGTGGGCTGTTTCCGCGTGTTTTAAACGCTTTAGAATTGCAAATAGGTGTCCAGATTAATGGACCGTAGCTTGTTTGCATTCGTATTTATGGTAGACTCAGTGTAAAGCGAGTTGAAATAACGTGCCTGAAAATTGAGTAACATCCGTAATGGAAGATCAATGTCCAGATACAGCATCATGAAAAAAAGTCATTCGGGGATTCATAAAAAGCTTCCAGTTTCTTATTCCCCACTGGCTCTCTGTAGGTACTTGGTGTCGTACTGCTTTGGCAACACGAGAATTGGGCTCTGCAATTCCATAGTGTGTTTCCAGGGATTTTTCTAGCAATCCCGGACAAGGCAGTGACAAATGACACTCTTGCAAGGTCATCCTTAAATCTTTGAAAACCAGGGAGCTGAAAAGTGGCTCCTGCCATTCGCTGAATGCCAGCAGCCAAGCCCATATGGAGCATTGTGAGCTGAGCTCGTTGTTAATGCAAATGCGCACAACTAGTTTTGATTAAGAACAAAATGCAAAATTGACTCGAGCTGCTTTTTTTGTTTGAAAAGCTTCAAGCCCCTCATTATCATCAGCGTTTCTTTCAAGGCAGGAAATTGGAATTTCCATAAAATAATGCTGAGAGGCACAGGGTGAAGCCAAAGAACATTTACGTTCCTAACGAATGGAAGGATAAACACACAAAACAAATTCAGGGACACTCAACTAAATATTTGAGGGCATGTTATGGCATGCAGATTGTTTAAATTATTCACTATATATATTAAGCAGCCCCATCTACAAATGGTAGAAGGACAAAGCAGTGGGTTTAAGACCTTTTTTCTTTGCACAGTAACTCATATCTATCCAGTATGTGATTATTGCGTTCAATAGCCAAAGAGGGTTTGTGTTGTAGCATGCCTGGTTTTCATGTGAAAAAGGAACTCGTTCCAGTGCAAATGAAGGTCCCACGGCAGCATTTGTAGCTCTGAGGTCGCTGAGGTGGGATCAAAAAAGACTTTGCGTCACCTCCGAGCTGCTCTGCTGTGTTTGGAAGTGCTGGTGCTTGGAGGGACCCGCCGACCACTGAGCGCAGCCAACACGCAGGTGGTCCGGTGCCGGTTCCCATCCTCAGAACATCCTGGCTGACTGGAAAGTCCTTGTGCCAAGGGAAACTGGGAAGTGGCAATCACATTCTTCTCTCTTTCAACACCCAGAGGAATCTGGTTAGAGTCCCTTCATTTTTTTATGGGAGTTTAATCATAGCCAGGGCTGGCAGCCTTCCTTACAAATAAGAGTGTTAGTATTTCCCAGTGCAAGACCCGGCTCCCCTGCCTATGATACTGCAGGGTGGGCTTGTGTTTTCTGAGAGAAGGGAAATAAAAGGAAGGATTTTTTTTTTTGCCAAGGATGACATTATAAATTTATATTTCAAAGACAGGCTCTGCAAAAGAAGTTGGTTTGTCCCTGTTTCTCTTCATGCATCCTTGTGCGTATTTTGGTAATAAAACCAGCTCCTGTTTCTTTCTGCTGTCTGCTTGCCTGCCTGGTCTGCAGTGAGCTTGTGGCACTCAGAGTTCAGGTTTATTTGACGTGGCTGGAGAGAAGGAGAACTGTTTTCAAGACAGTGTTTTAGAGGACAGACCCGTGAGCAGCTGAGTGTGTGGCCAGTGGGTGCCCGTTGCTTGACCCTGCTCCCAGGTGACTTTACTGGGAAAGAAATTGTCTTTGAGACACATGAATGTGTCTGCAGTTCCCATAAATATCTTATAAATAAGGAAACAAACAAACAATCTCAAAATCTATTAAAAACCTAAAACAAATTAACATGAGGGAGATGATCTTGTGAAACCGTTATCCTAGACAACACGAAGCCTACTCCTTTCTTTCAGGCTGATGATCCAAACATCAGCATTTAAGAGGCTCTCAGCCTCTTAACTTGTGGAATCCTGAAGTATCAGTGCTGATCAAAGAGAGCAGAATAATCCTAGAGAAAGGAGAATTTATTCCTGTGGGGAATAATCTCACCATTTATAATTTTGTGGCGTGGTATTGGGGAAGCCTTACAGAAAACAAATCAAACAGATTTCACAGTGAATTGGAAAAAACTTGTGGTAGATTGGGAAAAAAATGAAAATATTTTTTTTTTTTGGTTTTCCATCTCAAAATGAGGCATCACCGCATCTGTGCAGGGCAAGCCCAGACAGGGGGAAAGGTGTTACAGCTTGAAATATCGAGGAAACAGGTAAAACCTAAAGCAGAGAGGGAGGGTGTGTTGGGGAATGGCACCTTAAGGTTTTCTTGAAACAAATCTATCTCTGCCTTCACACTGGTAGGTGGAAAGAAAACTCACTGTGTGTTTAAAAAACGGGTCATCCTCGAGAAACATCACACAAACCTTGAGTAGACGTGAGCAAACAGCCCTGGGGGAGTCATTTGTCTCTGCTGTCAAGAGGAAAATTAAGACTCCAGGGGACGCAGAGGCAGGGCTTGATGGATGCTGGCAGCAGAAGGCAAGTGGGTCAGCATTCCTGCCTGCCACGCGATCGGCTTGTTTCCCTAAAGAAAAGTGACTCCATCCAGCGTGCACCTGTGGGGAGGAGAGAGGGCACGGAGAGAGAAATGGTTTAAAAATCCCTAAAATGAGAAGTGCCTCTTCTGGTTTGGTATCGACAGCGATTACCTCGCTCTAGAAAGGTGAACTGGATCACCACGTTGTGACACAGACACACTTCAGTCAGCTGCGCAATATATATTTCTACTTAAAACCAAAATTTGACTCTACCATAAGCAAACTATTTCACCCAATGAGGCTACGGTGAATCATGCCACTANTCTTTCAATTTAGATATTGATGATGTACTGAAGTTTTTAAACTTACTTTTCCTGTCGTTCTCACATAATCACAGGCTGCACGAGGGGGGAAGCCCTACGTATAATGAGATATACTAGAAAGCTGCGGAGTTTGGCAAGCGCAGAGATCTCTAGAGAGACTCAAGGTGTTTATAGACATTTCAGCCATGACAGATCTTAAGGACTAGGCTTTAAAATCTCAGTATCTGCAGCTGTTTCTGAGCAGGTAGAAGAAGAAGAAAAGGTACCTGTGACACAGAGGTAGGGCTGGAAAGAATTGCCCGGACCCTTAGAGCAGTTCTGAACGCAGCAGTCACCTCCATCGTTTAATCTGCAGGAAGGGATGAGCCCCTGCTTGAGAGCAAAACTTCTTATTACAGTGTCCTCGTCTAAACATGCTGAATTCCCACTGCAACTCGTGGTATCCAGCCCTGAAAGAGAAGGCAGAAAATAAAATGCTGTTCTGGTTGCCATTCCCACCACCACCTCCAAGCACACAGGGCAGCGACCGGTGGTTCATCTTGATCATCTGATTGAGATCACGATTTATTTTAGGGCATATATTCTTATTTTGGTGTCTGTGACTGTTTCCTATCAGGGAATGATTCATGGGTGCAGCAGTCTTCCAGCCTTGCATTTGCTCAAGCTTCAGCTCATTTGCCTCTGGCAAATTTTCGATGGTGCAGCTGGAAAACAGGTCCGCAACTGCCCTCGGTGAGTCTGAGCCTCATGCTGTGGGTTTTTAACACTGGTGTTCTGTCCATACTCACTGTTTACTGCAGCAGCAGCTGCAAACAGCTGTGCTCCTCCAAAACCTGGGTGAGAAGAGGGTCTTGCCCTTTGGAATTGGTCCTTCAGTGACTTCCCCAGTCCCCAACGAGAGGCTGTGCCTCCCTGGAGAGCAGACTCTATCAGAAGAGCGAGGGAAGCCAGTCCCAGCAGGATGGGCAAGGGGAGGAAGGTGGATGCAGCGTGTCCAGGAAGCACATTCCCGGGACATGACAGCACATCCCGGGGGCCTGGGGGCTGCACTTGTGCTGGGAAGGACTGGGCTTGCATTCAGGTTCTTCTTCTCACTCGGGAGCAGTACTCCAAACACGTTTTCTAAAGCCACTTCTGTGTTTTTCCTGGATTCAATGCTTCCACTCTAAGATTCTCAGGGAAAAATAATCTGCAAGCAAGGGTGAGAGCTCGTGGCACAGCCAGGATCCCCTCCTGCCTCACCTCCTCCTCATGTATGTGATCATGTTTCCCCACGTCAGGGAGTAAACCTCTATGGAAAAGGGACATTATATCCCACAGCACCTAACACAGTGACCCACAACATTCCCAGACACCAGGCTAACACATACAATCATAGAATTATAGAATCACCAGGTTGGAAGAGACCCACCGGATCATCGAGTCCAACCATTCCTATCAAACACTAAACCATGTCCCTCAGCACCTCGTCCACCTGCACATTCAACAACACTCCAGTAATATCCAAGGAGGATGAGCCAGCTGCAGCCTCACCACATTCCCAGCCCACACGAGGTGGAAAGGACACGATGTGGACCAGCAGGACACCCACTGGGCTGCATCCTCACCTTCTGGGCACCTGTGCGGTCACTCTTGCAGCAAGGACAGATACAGCAGGACCTGAATATCCAGCTTCTTTTTAGTTGTGTTCAAAGTTTTGATAGGAACGGTTGGACTCGATGATCCGGTGGGTCTCTTCCAACCTGGTTGTTCTATGATTCTATGAAAGTTGAGTTCATTTTTGCCCAAGAGATGCTTTAAGGAAAGGAATTGAGTTCACCTACACAATGCTCAGGTGAAATTTGAATTCACTTTCCATCATCTTCTTGCACTAGAAACCCAATTTCAATATCCACACTTATACACTGAAAAGCAAAGAATATCTGCCATTTGCTCTTCTCCACTGGGCTATACTGGGCAGCACAACCGAATTCCTGAAGATTATGGAAATTAGATTAATTATTTTTAAGCCACAGATACATCTGAATATACTTTAAAACCAAACGACAAATGTTGGAAGGAGCCAAGGCAGAGCATGATCACACCAGAACGGAGATTTGGAACTCTACCTTCTAAATGGATGCAGGCTCCACTGTGATGATGGGCTTGCAAGCTTACAGCACAGCTCTGAGCCCAGAATTTGCTCTGAGGGAGCTGTGGTTGAGTTTTCTTTTTGTCGCTGTCGTTTTGCGATGCCATAATAAGTGTTGGTAAATTTGCAAATCATAAAAGCACGGACATGGGTGGGTGCTTTCATCCAAGGGTTAGAAGAAACGTTTTTGGTGTCAGCCCATTCCGGAGAGATTTTCAGTGATACAAATTAAAACCAACAACAACTAAAATTTGAGAAAAAAGCTAAACAAGCAGCAGCAGCTGTTTGGAACGGGGCCCTAAACCCAGAGCATATAAATGGTGTTCAGGCAAATGCTTAGAGACAGTGACATGAAAACTCTCAGCACAAGAGCAGCAGGGTGATTTCTGGCTACTCTGCTCGCAGGATGCTGATTTTTGTCCATCCAGAAGAAAGTAACTATTCTCTGTGATGAGAGATGACACAGAGCTGCTGCTGCATTTATTATACCTAGACCGGTCCGAGGTCCCAGTGACAACGGGTGGCAGCTTCGGGATGCGTCCCCAGTGGCTCCACGTGGATATATGGCACAGCACAGAAGATCAGGAAACATTTAAAACTGAATCAGGCAGCTGTCCAGAGAAAATTTAACATTGGGGATAACAAACCAGAGATGACAAGAGAATAAGTATCAAAAGAACCCAGCAGTGTTGGACAGCCTCCTGGAAGGGGCCATACATCCTCTCCAAGATGAATTATGAGTATGAGTTTGTTTGGAAAGGTATTTGCCCTTTGGACAGCCGTTATTTGTGTTCCGCGCTTCAGAAACATAAATTACAGTCATTTAAACCCCAGGCTTACATTTTACTTCGATGACGTAAATAAGTTCCCGACTTTCAAAGGCCAGCTGTCCCTTACAGCAAGAGGTAGCAATTATATAAAATTCTTTTATTGCGCGGAGGTATTTTCAGTCCTTTAAGTTTATGTGCCCCAGGTGAAGCAATATAAACAACCTGTAGCTGTCACAATCGTGTTAATAATGGAAACTGCATTCGGGAAGTTTTAGGGATAAAACCTATAACTTTATACTGCTAAGGTGTCAAACCTTTCAAATGTAAAACAGAAGTGCAGCTGTGTCAGGCGCCGAGAAAGGTTTCTGAAAAGCCAGCATTCACACACTCTTTAGTTGTATAAAGGCGGTTGCTTCCAAGCTGCAGCCGTTGATAAGAATTGCCGGGAAAAATAAGGTTAAAAAAGTACATTTAAATGATTCTGGGTTTTTTGGTAAACTTCAGATACACAGAGTTAAATCCTAACCCAGCCTCACTCAAATCACTCAAACTCACATATTTTACAGATGTGCACGGATGATGATGGCAACAAGGAAATAGCAAGGGACAGTAGGAGTGGACAAGCCAAGCAGTCCAGCCTGGCTTTTGGCTCGGGGAATTTGTTCATCAGCCCCAGTGCTGAAGTTTTCCTTTGTGGGTTTCTAATCCCTTGTCTTACAATTCAAATACAGCCCAGGCAAAGCAACTGATTCGGTTTTTAACCCAACCCCAGTACATGAGCAGATGCTGCTGCCTTAAAAGAACAGTTTGAACATTCAGAACCAATGAAAACCATATCAGTAAGTATCACTATGCTTATGGATGGCTTCAATTTGCTGCCCTGTCCCCTCCAAGAGCAGAGCATGGTGCAGCAGCCGACAGCACGTTGTGTTCCAGCCGTACATGCACCTGGGCTTGAGCTTATCCTCCTTTCCAGCTTTCATTCATTTCTGCACAACAGTGTCACATCAAGCTACATGGAAGATAATAATTCTGCTCCACGGCAATTTTTAGAACCAGTTTTCATTCTGCATTCAGAAATACTGCTTTTCTTTCACCCTTATTTAGGAAAAATGTGGGAAAGTATGTAGTCCATACTCCTGAGGCCAGACCAATGACCCTCCTTCAAGTTTAGGGTGGACATTAGGAGAAAGTTTTTCACAGAAAGGGTCACTGGACACTGGAACAGGCTGAACAGGGAGGGGGTTGAGTCACCTTCCCTGGAGATGTTTAAGACACAGGTGGACGAGGCGCTGAGGGACATGGTTTAGTGTTTGATGGGAATGGTTGGACTCAATGATCCGATGGGTCTTTTCCAATCTGGTGATTCCATGATTTCATGAAGGTTGAGCCACCCAAATTAATGCTAGCGATGGAACCACCAATGCCAGAGAACTGCAGCCAACCTGCCTGCTCTGAGGAGCCGCACATCATGGTGTGCACAGCTGAGCTAGCACCACAGGTCACTTGCTTTGGCAAACTGAGGGATGAACATGGTCCAGGAATAGTTCACAATCAGGAACTCAACATAGATGCTCCAACCTGGATAGGAACGATAGGAATGGTTGGACTCGATGATCCGGTGGGTCTCTTCCAACCTGATTGTTCTGTGATTCTATGAACATGGTCCCAAAAGGGGAGGTATGAAACCTCCTGGTGAAAGCACTGTTGAAACCACCAGCCTTCCAGTGCTACAGTTGCAGTGTTGATGTGTGTATTCATGAAAGACCTTTTGCAACCTGTAAAATACAACTTTTTTTTTTTTCCTAGGAAGAGGGAGAAAAAAAACCCACATCTAGTCATCTGGTTTGATTTAGGGACAGAAAATCTAAATGCATTCACATCCGGAGAACTGACTTCACATTGGGTTGGAAGTCCAACATCGTCTCTTCTGTTAACTTCCTAAACTTTCAGCTGTCACCTGGAGAGATAGCTTGCTTTTTTTTTTTAAACATGACTTTTTCTGACCTCATCCCACGACAGAGTCAGGGCATTTGCTCTAAGGCAGGATTCCAGCAAGGCGAGGCAGAGAAGGGAAGTTTTGGAGGCAGTTCACGTCTCTTCCTCGGTGAACGGACGAGGGGGAGAATCAAACTTCAAAGCCTTCCATTGCACAGCTGATGGCATTTAGGAAGAAAAGGAAAATTGTTGCTTTTTGAGCGCATTTACAAATGCCATCCGTGTCCATGAGTGTGATTTTCCATTAGGGAAAAAGAATTTCAGAAGCAACATATAGACAGTGCAGTAAAGAAGTTACCATAGCAACCAGCCTCCTAAAAATCCCTGTATATGTATATAGAAATTAAATGCATATAATAATTATGGCCACGTGTCCAGAGTAATTTATAAGCCACATCTTCCCAGGATTTTTTTGTCTATTAGAAGTCTAATTCACGCTTCAAACATTGGCTCGTTCTGCTGCCTCAAACCTGCACACATTCTGCAATGGGAAGTCAAAAGCATCTTGACTGACAGTCACCGGCAACAGAGTGAAATCTAATTTAGCTAATTCAAAATATATGTTAGCATAAAGGAATGGTTATGGGATCAGAATGAAAGGACTGTGGGCATACAGCTGAGGTGACATTCGTACTCAGAAAACATTAGCTGTCAAAACCAAATAGATGAAGGGGTGTGAATGTCAGAAAAGTATTTTAAAAGCAGAGGGTTTAACCAGGGCAGATGGGAGTTTGGGGGTGTTACATCCCTTCCTCCGTCTGCACTGTAGTCCCTATATGGAAAGATTGTCTCTTCCCCACAGCCCCGATGCTCCCATCACAGCAGGGTCAGGGACACACGCTTCTCCTGCTCTACTGTTTTTCAATCTCTGAGTGGATCTTAAAATAATTTTGTGGCTTGGGATGACACTCTCCCATGTTTCTCCATGCTCTGGCATTAGGGACTAGAGATCTCCTGCAGGGGAACTTGCCAAGGCTGATGCTGTGATCTCGGGGTTATACGCCAAGTAGGCAGCGTGCGAAACCTGCTGCCTCCTTCTGACCTGCTGGGCAGAGTCTGTCCATCTCCAAAGCACAAGAGCCTGAGGGGCCAGACTTGCTGGCAGTGTCAGGCTTCCTGGAGCTCACGGTGTGCTCACGTCTCTACCCAAGTCAGGGTAACAACTTATGTCACCACTTCTGGCTGCCACTCAGGAAAGCATCTCTAGGAAAGGACTTGCGCTCCTTTAAAATGAGACCTATACACATGCTCAGGTTCCTCCTTGAGCAAAGATACCTACACACGCGGCGATAGTGAGAAGGTGGCACCATTCAGCTGGCAAAGGACAAGCAAATTCCCTGCAAGCTGGCGTCTTGTCCTCCTCAGGCCAGCCTCATGGTGCCCCAGATCCACAGATTTACCCCCTTGGGCTTGAAGGTTGGCTGGTCATGAGACAAATTCCCGTGACCTTTTCAACACTTCCTCCAGGCTAGAAATGCCAGGCTTGAAAAGAATTCATTTGCCAAATGATTTCTTAATGTTTGTGTCTTCGGGTGAAATTTGTCGTACTTTTAATTTATTGGGGAAGAAAAGTGGAAGTAGGGAAGGCTTCATGATTTTTAAACGTTCTAACATTTATTTCAGTGTTTCAGTTTTGATTACAATTACGTTTGTGGCAGAGGAAATTTCTCAAGACTAAGAGCTAATGTTGCTTTCAGCCACTAAATGCATTTTCAATTAGTGTCAGAGCTCCTTTTGCTGCCTCAGAAGTGAAGAAAGGCCTCTGGCATCTGAGTGTGCAACACTGCCACTCCCAATAGAAGTGACTGGTGCTCCAATCTACCTTCCTTTTACTGTTTTGCTGTACTGAGTCATGATTTTCCTCTGTCAGTTTTCTCTTGAGCTGGATTTCTCTCGACAGTCTTCTTGGGGAGCATTTTGCAAAAGCCACTTACTTTTTTTCAGGCTGGTGTGAGAGAAGAAATCTCTTCTTTTCACAATGTTCCAACCAGAAATGCTGAATATGCATCTTCTACAACAGCTTTTTCCTTTCCTGCAACCATACCTGAAAGTGCCAGCTTCTCCGTTGGCGCAAATCAGCGTGGTTCCAGCAGCAGAACCAGCAAACTGGTGTCATCAGATGGTCTGGATCTCGTTTCAAGGCTCTGGGTTCTTCCACGTGACATCTGAACCTCAAATAAAAGGTTTGCTACGGTCACTTAGCTCGTGATCCCTGCATTTCCTACCTGAACGTTGTTAATAACTTAAATCCACTTCTGGCATTATGTGATACTTATTAGAGTTGTGGAAGTCCCACCATCCAGCGAGTTAGATCATGTTATGACACTTCCTCAACCTCTATAAGGAACAGAGTTGGAGAGGAATGAGCATGAAGACATCAAAGAAAAATGACTCTTTATGTGCTGTTCTTTTACCATTGTGTTCCAAGTAGAAACTTTTGCATGAATTTCAGACCTTAAAAGATAAGTTGAAATGTAAGTACTGACAGAGGAAAGGTTCTTCTTCGTGTTCCGCAGTTTTCCTTGTATTACGCTTCCTCAGTGAACACCTGTCAATTAATCCTTATGTTTTTCATCTCAAGAATATCTTCCTGATTCCTGAAACATGTGGCCGGGTTTGCGGTTGCCTTCCGCTGCGGCAGACGGAGCTCGAACCTTGGCTGAGCGCAGGCAGCCCCTGTTGCCTGATGGAGAAGGGTTGTGCTGACCCCCCCAGCAGATGTGCACGGGGCTTTGATCTGGCCCATACTGGGTTGCAGGCAGCCCTACCCACTCTTTTCATCTGCAGAACCAAGGCTCCGAAGAGAATGAATATCAGACCTGGCTGCACAACAGTCACCACTCAGCAGAGGGAATGGAAACCTACAAGTAAACAGCTTCTTCTTGCTGCTTCATGATCATCTAGAATATTTTGACCCCTAATATTAGAAGTGAGGAGGTGACTATATTAACTAAAAAGAACACAAAGGGTGATTCATGATGCAGACACCATATCTTGATCGTATTAGGTAAGGTTCAGTGTTGCATTAATTTATGAGCAACAAGTTAGGATGGAGCCTCCTGGGCTGGGATGTGAGCTTTGATGTGACCTTCTCTCATGGTGCAAGAGATATTTGCTGCAACATGTGTCCATACACCCTGGACAGATTGGATTGGATTGGAATGGACAGCAAGAGGTGGTGGCAGGAGTCTTGCACGAGCCCCATCACGTAGGTAAAGAAAATAGCGACTGACAGGGAAAGATTCTGAAGACTGAATAGCCAGGATGAGGAAAATCAGGGTGGGGGAAATCTATCTCATCCTGGCAGTAAAACAAACGGATTAATGTAAAACTGTAGAAAAGGCTCCAGTGGACCAGATCGAAGGTTTAACTCTCCCAGGAGCCTGTGGTCAGCTGGAGCCAGCACTCCACATCTAAAGGCCACAGGGACCAGACTGTAGAGGCAAGTGTATATCCCCCTGGTTATTTTCCCAGATTGCAGGCAGGGGTTCTGTTTTATCTTATTGAAAAGCTGCACCTCTGTTGCTCTGTTTCACTCCTCTGCTGCCTAAAATAATTTGGGGTGACACATCCAGCCTTCATTCCCTGTGGCTGGTGGCAGAGGGAGGGAGCCGTGGGGCTCAGGAATGGCAGCGCTCATCACCCCCACACCAAGGCCCTTGGAGATGTTCACTGTTTGTGAAATGTTGTGATGCGTGTTTGGTTTCTATTGGTGACATAAATCAATCTCACTGCCTTGGCACTGCTACTTCAGAACAAAGAATTCCCAGAAAAGGGGAACCCCGCTGCTGGGTTGTATAACAGAAATGTACGATCCTGTTGGCCACATGGTATTTCCAACACTGCATATTTTTTATTTCTCCAGGATACAACCAGGATGCTAATGGAAACAACACATGGAAGACCTCAGGATAAGCCCTGGTGTCTGCCGAAGAGTACATAGCTCTGGTCTGAGTCCTAAAGCAAACACAGATGCATCTAAAACAACTATCAAAGAAAAACAACACGTGACTCGAGAATAAAAGTCTGTATGTGCCTGTAGACTAATGGCTGGCTGGTCTAGGATCAACTAGGATTAACCTCCAGGCTTTGCATATGAAGAAGCAACATCTAGGAAGAGGAACAGCAGCTGAACATACGCATGGCCAGGAAGGGAGTGTTGAAGACAGAAGAGGACCTGCTCTCTTCTCTAGCTGGAGAGAGCATCCCACATCCCTGCTTCATCGGCTGGTGAACCTCAGCCTTCAGACAGGCAATCCCAGAGCCCTCCTCTATCTTGGTGCATCGTAAAAAATCCCAGCAGAAAGATGAATTGTAAGCACCACAAGCAAAAGAGGAAAAACAAAATAAAATATCAAGCCTCTGCTCATCAAACCAAAGCTGTCTTGCCTGGAATTAAAGAGCAGTCCATTTCTCCTTCTGAGGTACTGAGGGGCATGGTTTAGAGAT
>WAAB01022926.1:77292-90093 GCA_013389865.1 Piaya cayana
AGTTGCACCAAAAAAAAAAGTGCTGTGGCTCTTTCAAAACCCTCTGTCCAACCAAAGCGCTGCCATAAAGAGAACTCTCTCTGAAATCTGACCTCCTGAGAGGGATACGTCACCTGTCTCCTGGCACAGAAAGGACATTCCCATTTGGTCTGAGAGATACTCATCGCAGATTTAGAGAAAAATCAAAGATCTTTAACCTTATCTTGGTGCCGTGGTCAATTCTGCCTTCGTAAATAGGATTGCATTGTATTGCTGGAACCATTTTCTTTCTTATTTGTAAACCAGGCTTCCTCCGGTTACCACCTGTTTATCATCTGTCTGACACAATATTTTTTTAATCAAGAAATTATTCTGAGTAGTTATTTTGGCTGAGGCTCCTATTGCTTAAGAGCAGCAATTTACAAACAGATTGCAGTTACAAAACGGGCAACAGGAGATTAACACTCTATAAAGGATGAGTAAATGCACGAGAACCTGTTAAAACAGTAGAAAACGAGGAATTGTGAACACGCGTCCCAGTATCATCCAGAAATTTGTTCTTGGCCTCCTTTTATCCATATCAGTGAAGCCTTTGCCATGTCCTGGCACCAAACCCTCGCAGGCGCATCCTGTGCTTGCAAACAGCCACGAAGAGAGAGATTTATTTATAGTGCATGGGAACAAATTCCCACCCTTGCTTTGAAGTCGGCTGCTCTCTGCACAGCCACGGAAGCTGCTCCCACGGCTCGCATCCCTGCAAGTCGTCAGAGCGGTTGTGGATCTGGAGATAATCTTCCCTGCCCAGACCCACTCCTGGCTTCAGGAAGAGCTTGCAGAGATGATACGTCTGATTTCATCTGCCAGTTTTCACCTTGGGGACGTTCTTCTCTTACACCCCTAAAGTTAAAGCTGGAAGAGGACCCAGAAAAAACCTCTCGAAACCTCTTCTTCAGGCATAGAATCATAGAATAAATCATAGAATCACCAGGTTGGAAGAGACCCACCAGATCCTTGAGTCCAACCATTCCTATAAAACACTAAACTTAGCATCCTTAGTACCTCGTCCACCTGTGCCTTAAACACCTCCAGGGAAGGTGAATCAACCACGTCCCTGGGTAGCCTGTTCCAGTGCCCAGTGACCCTTTCTGTGAAAATTTTTTTTCTGATGTCATAGAATCATCAGGTTGGAAGAGACCCGATGGATCATCGAGTTCAACCATTCCCACCAGTCTCTAAACCATGCCCATCAGTACCTCAAACATGCTTCTAATATTACAGGGTTACCTAAAATGGCATCAGCCTACACAAAAATAAAAGCTCAGATGTGGATTATATGTAGCCCAGCAGTCAAATTTCAACTCTCTGTCAAGCCGGTGTCAATTTAATTTTATGTAAACAAATTATGGGAGAAAGAGAAATTCCCTGCATTCACGGACTTTATTCCCAGACCTGCAGGGAAGAAGCCACCTGCGCTTCATAAGTCTGTGACCTGACATTGAAGAAGAAAACCTTAAATACAGCGTCCAGTGAGTGAGGAACAGTGCTTAGAAGGAAATAATCACAATCTTTCCTAGTTGAGCTGCTGAAGTTTTAATCATTGCTAGGAAGTCAATTAGTCACTGTCATTAAGCGGCCAAACAGACAGAACGTCAAGTGGAAATAATCGATGTTTTCTTAACAACTTGAAATATTCCAAACCAACCCTGTTTGGGGTATAATATTCCTAATGGAGCTACCAAAATACTTCAGCTGTTGAAGCTGTTGGAGCCTGGAAGGGGACAGCGAAGCCTGAAAAACACTCCAAACGATGCCCTGGAAACCACGTGAGTTGCCTGGAATCCATAAGTTTTGGTGCTTGCAGGACGACACCGGCTTTTCAAAAATTTAGAGAACCTGTTTCAAAGCCCTTTGCCACTTCACAGTTAGAGGCTTTCTGAGAAAAAGGAAAATGCGCTGGGGGAGTGCGGTGCCCCCAGCAGCCACACAGGGGTGAGATCCCCAGGGAAAAGGGGAGCAGACGGTGCTGGGGGAGCCCTGATGTGCTGGAAGCATCTGCCCACACTCTGCCCCATTTCACGTTTCTTTCCCAGCTAGTTCAGCTTCTATAAGCTCCTGCTGCCTGATGTACAGGGTAGTTTGGAAACCTCACCAAACCCATGGCTGATTTTTTTGTGCCCAAAGAGTTAATTTATATCGAGGAGGCTGCAGGGTGCGAGCAGTGGGGGACACATGCTGGTGCTGGTTGAGGCAGCGTTGTTCGTTGCTCCTGTGGCTCCAGTCCTAGGAAAAACATCTCAAAAGGAAGCAAGGAAAGCTGAGGGAAGGGAGAACACTGCAATCTGCCCAGATCAAAGGGATCTAAGAAACGAGTGGAGCCCAAGCATGAGTCCCTGCCAGGTCTGTGATGTCTCATAAACGACCAAGGTTTAATGGTTTGGGACATAACCCACAAAACAGCCTCTTTGTCCCATCTATAGGCCACTAGGTTCTCCTCATGACTTTGGGGATCCAGCAGCCCAGACTGTTGGAGGAGGCGTGTTAGCGGAAGGACCGCACTTGAAACATGTTTCCTGGAAAATGATGATTCCCACATGGTCTCGAATGCCTGGAGGAGCTCCCACTCCCACCTCCCATGGTTCAATAGTGCTCGCTGGCTTCAGCTTGGGCAGCATGGGATGCTGAGCTCCAGCACCTCTTTCCAGGACCAAGATGAGCCCAGGGGAGGAATCAGGCTGGGGGCTTTGTTTGAAGTGAGGCTCTGCTAAAAATGAGCATGCGGATCCAAGTCGGGATGTAGGACACAGCAGCATGATCACACAGCCAAGAAACCCACATTTCTAGCACAGCTGCTGAGACACCTCCTTGCTGTGAAGGTGACAGAGAGGAATCCACAACTGACACATACATCTTTTTGCTGGAGCATTTCATGTCTTTTCTCAGGCACTGTGACTAATTAAGCAAAATAAAAAATAAATAAAAAAAAAAAATCAGAGATTTTGCCAGTAGATGTTAGACTTAAAGAAAAAAAATCAACCTACCAGGGGACGATTCACATGACCGACCAGAAAAAAAAAAATGGTATACAGCTGTGCCTTAACATCTGTACTGCAGAATTAGACTCGGCAAGAAGGAGTAAATGACCTGAATAAGAATTGCTGATCGCTCCTCTCTTCAAGCCTAGACCATGCTTGGGGGTAGGAAGGACCCAGGAGCTCAGTAGATTCCTTTTCTTTTCACAGGACAAGGAGTCACTTTGCATTGGACTGATTGAAAGTCAAATTTCCACTCAAAATGCTTTTGTCTAGCAAGGCACCAAGTCTAAGTGTAGAGGTTCAAGCTCTCCTTTGGTCCATCACCCCTCTGCTGATAGCTCCTAGAAGGCACGTCCTCTCAGGGCCTCAGCGTTCTGAGCTGCAATCGAAGCCACAGCAAGTGCCTTTTGATGTTTTTATTTTAAATTACGGAAACGAAAACTCATGACATCTGTTTGCCTCTCATCATTGCCCCCTTAGGTGAGCTCCCTCCCAGCTGGAAGAACGTCGAGCAATGAGGACTTTGCGCAGTCCCAGTGGATGCTCCTTGCTCACGGGAAGCTGCGTTGCTTCAATTGGACCCGGCTCCAATTACGATCGATTAGACTTGTCTTTAATTTCTCAATCTGGAGTAACGAGATTTGCGTCCTCAAACCATTTTAGTTGAGCAGTGGAAGTCTAAACTTCATTAGCCTAATGGCTCAAAATCAAAATACAACAACCCTCTCCATTTATGGTTACAGTTCATCTCATGCCAGCGAGAGCATAACTCCTTGATTTTGAATATTTAGGGGTTTTTTTGCTAAGAGGACAAATGAGAAGGAACTTGCGGATGACCAGTTCCCACTGCTTTCATTTACAGACCAAGGCCAATTCTTATCTCCAAAACATCCTGATATGGCTAAATCAATCCAGCAGAACTTGCATCCAGGCTAGATATTGCCCTCAAAAGATTTCTTAATACTGACAGAAATGCTTGGTTTTTTGAAATAACAATTGCAATTCCCACGTGCTGAGCCTGCACCCACAGTGACCCCGTCAGCTCGGGGCAGCAGCACCATATCTCAACTGTGTTCCCAACAGGTCTGAGCTTTGCCAGCTCCTCTTAAAAGAAGGTATTTTAAAGCATCCAAAAGAGCTGGAGGCATATTTATTCCCCATACGCTTATTTATTTATTTTTTAATTACAAAAGCAATTAATGCCCTGTCTGTTCAGACACAATAAAATTAATTTGCTGAAAATTGTAATTTAAGTCTGTTTCAGGCGAGCTGAATTAATTAAAACCCTGAGTAAATCCAAATCACCAACGTGAGCAGAATGCAACCCAAAGCAATCTGAAATACCTTCTCATAGCAGCAGGGGAAGGCTTTGGGCTCTTCTAAAAAGGTGTTTTGTTTTTTTTAATAGATGAATATGTTTGAATTGAATGAATATTCATGCTCATTTACAAATATTTCTAAAAAGAACTACAAGTAATTCCCAAATTGCCCACGTACTTTGCTTCAGCGTTTTCTAGCTGAAACAGCGTAAGTTATGAAGAGACAAAAATACTTCTTTTTTTCTTTGTAGAAGTGTTTGAAACTGGGAAAAAAAAACTATCATTTGAAATACCTGGAAACAATTTTTTCAGTAGTGTTTAAGATCTTCCAGATAACTGGAAAAGCTGCTATAGCTTCGCTCTGACTCTCGCTAGAGGATGTATTTTGATATTAATTTTAAAAAGGGGCTGAAGAGGAGACCTCCAAGTTTACCTCAGTCAGAGGAGAACCATAAAAAGGGACTCAGAGGTTTACACAAGCTGCAAATCTGTCCCCTTTTCACTATAAATACATGTGCTGGAATGTCACGTACGCTTTCACACACCATTGGCAGTGTCATATTAATGCTGTGAAGTCACACTTGCGAGCTGCAGATTTTAAATATCACTTGCGTAAAGGGATTTTAGAACAGAGCAGACGAGTCTCATAAACTTGATTTGGCTGAAAGAAGAGGAAAACGGACGGTCCTTTATACTTTTATTACTGACTCTCTGTCAATTCTGTCTTGCTGCGACATAACGTGGCTGGCGACTCTCCAAACCCAAGTGAAACCAACTGAGAAAATCACCATGGAATGATGAGTTTTGGTAATGAACATTTTAAGCTCCTTCGACATCCGCAGCACTCATTCCCAGCGCAGAGATGGATTTAAAAGACAATTTGAGAGTCCTGGTGAGGTCTGACGTCACTTGAGCCGTCACGGTCAGCAAAACCATCTAATGACACAAGTGGCCAAGTCCTGCAAAACCTGCTGTTCCCACAGGTTGGAGCTTCGGAGTTAAGTCAAGCCTCTTCTTCAGATCATCCCTTGCTTTTCATTTTTTCTGTAGTGCTTTCTGTTGTTCTAGGTCTTGATCTATTTAATTAATTAATTACCTTAAGTGGTGGTAGTTTCCCATCAAGTAGAGCTCTGTTGTTGCTTTACATGGTTGAGCTTTGTTGCTTTGTCCATCAGCAGTGGATGAGGGTATCCAGTTACCTGAATTCTGACTGGTTTCCATAATTTCTTAAATCCACTGATACACCAGGAGGAAGGAGAGCCGTACCCAGACCTTGGAGATGGTCTCTCCCACAGCACTGCCAGTTGCCTTGGGAAACCTCCATTGTCCCAGAAGGGAAATTGCATTTGATATCACGTGGGCTTTGGCTTCAGTCCCCAGGCTTTTACCAACTGTTACACCATTTTACACCATCATAATTAACTGGACCTTTCTTCCACTTGAAAAGCAGGCATCTAAATTTATATATACACATGTAAATGCTTGGCATGAATTTCAGAGGACCTGAGCACAGCAATCTCCATTACATTCTGTATTGACTCTGAAAAAAATCAGTGGGTGATGTTCCTCCGCTCTGTATTTCTCCCTTATCTTATTTAAGAGTGAGAGCAAAAGAGAAGAAAAACTTCTGTCTACTTGTGTAACAAAAACTGGTGCAAGTAACTTTGCCATATTTGCATGGAGCCTGCCAGGTCGCACACCTTGCCCATATTTACTGTGTTTGTATGGACTTTTCCAAGCCAAATGCCCTGCATGGTTCCCAAGCCATGAACCTTCTTCCTATAGGCAAGAAGCAGCGTTCAGGCTCATGAATTGGTTTAGAGATTGGTGGGAATGGTTGGACTCGATGAACCAGTGGGTCTCCTCCAACCTGGTGATTCTATGATTCTACGAACATGCCCCAGTCCCCCCCAGTAGCCTGGAGTTATCATTTGGTTCATCACACCATGTCACTAGAAAATAGCGATGGAAAGACTCGAAGTAGGTGAGATGTTTCTGTCTTCTGAGCCTCAAACAAGACTAAAAAAAGAAAACTAACTCAAAATAGAGCTCTCTGCAACGTGCGAGTCATCTAAATGTGAAGAAGCGATCCCACACAAATCTTTAAGGTTGGAACTAATCTCGTATTTCAAGTCTGTAATCTCAAACCATTAAATATTTATACTCTTGGGATACATGCAAAGAAAATTAATACTTGTTCAAGTGAAAAGGATCAAGCTGGGAAGGAGGTTAAAAGCAATAGGGAACAAAATATCAAGTTGGATTTTCTTTCCACTTTTATTCTCAGCTGTCCTTCTGCTGATGTGTTTTTTTCACCCTCAATACCTCTGACAATACCAGCTGCTTTGATCCCAAAGGCTTATTTGCCCCCTAAGTCAGCAAGAGCTTAAATAAACTCCAAAAAGTTCAAAGCCCAATAGAGAGAGATAAAATATGATTTTGAAAGACTTGAAGTCAAGCAGGCCTGTGTTCCTTAATGATTTTCCTGGAGGCTACATCTCTTCTGCCCCCTACTCTCCTTTCTCATCTACCTTCCTTCTGTTTCTTGGCTTAAATTAGACTGTAAGATCTTCTGGACAGTGAACACATCCTCCCTGTGCAATGGGCCATGATCTTTGCTAGAGCCCCTGGTCAATGCTGGGACTGATTTTCCATCTGTCGTCAAGGGTACCTCTTTGGTCCATTAACAAACAGCAAAACAAAGGAAGGGAAAAAAAAGCCCAGGTCACACGCGATGTATTAATTCTCATCTCCACACTGCTCGTTTCTCAACTCTGGAGATTTTTTTAAAATGCGATGGGTATTTTGTGCTTCTGCCAACAGAGTGGAGAGGCTGCGGACAATCATAACAAGCCCAAACAAGTTATAGAAACTGCAAGGGCTGCTCTTAGACAAGGCGTAATTTATTACCTGTTGCATTCTGCTAGTGGCAGGATTAGGTCTGTCACTGCCTAAAAAGGAGGAATAAGGAGGTGCCACATGAGTAGGATATCACACATGTTACCGAGTGTCCTAAAGCTGCAGTTGTAAAAAGCAACTTGCCCCGAGTGCGGGGAAGGAGGAACAAATGCAGTAGAGATTAATTAGTTTCCTTTGAACATAATGAGGATTTTTCTCCATGGCAGCAGTGAGATCAAGGCCATGTTTTTGCACTGAGTTATATCCCTCTTTCACCTTCTTTTTGGATGGCGATACCCATACTGCTTCTTCCATATGCTGCAGAATTCTGCTCTTCTCCAGACATTGCTAGGGACATAACCAGACAGCTTTGCCAAGCTCCCTGGGCATCAAACGCCTCGAGCGAGGCAGCACACTTTAAAAACATAATTTCTTCAACATCACCATCCTTCAAAATGCCTGTGGAGGGTTAACGCCACGAGAAAGCCGAGACTGTAACTTTCCCACTAAAGAGGGTGGGTGGTGGAGGGGGAAAGAAGAGTGGAACTTTGTTTGCTGCCAGTGCTGGAGCCTGGCTTGGGCTGCTCATCCCTCTTTCTCCCTGCTCGCAGCATGGGGACTGGCCAGGCTGCCAGCACCACCAGGCAAGCAGCAAGCTGCTGACGTGCCATCGATGCCATCGCCTCTCCGAACTCCCCCACCAGCCTGTCAGCAACAGTCCACTCTCCTCATTCCATGATTTGGGGAATCTGGTTCAGATTAAAATAAATTCCACCAACGTTGCCACTAGCCAATCAAGAAGATTTGTTTACTGGCACAACGTGGATTGTCAGTTTATAACTGTTTGCATTTCAAGTAAACTGGTTTTATGGGGAGAGGCTGCTCATATCCCTGAAGGAAGACAGCATCTTCCCTCTCCCTTCTCCTTGTTGCTTGAGGGGAATGATCTGGGGAGCCGCTAAATCGCCTCACGTGGGATCCAGTGTTTTGTCATGTAGCTCTGTCCACACACATTGCTGGTTCCTACTGACTTTGATTCATTTTAATTATAACTTCTGGTCATTTAGTTTGCATCAAGGAAAAATGCTGATGCATGAAGCTCTGGCGTGCAGGGCAGGGAGAGCTGCTGGTTGACAGCTCCAGGTGGGGTTATTTACCCACAAAATGGTTTATAAATGTACATAAGAAATCAGCAGCCTCAGTCAACACCAACACACACCCGGGGCCTGTTACACACACCAGGATCACCCACGGAGAGGAATAAATGGGAGTCAGGTAGTGATTTACCTGTCTTTCCTGGGTATCTGCTTTAGGAAGACTGGAATCATGCACAGAAACCTCTGCTCCTGTTCCTCAATTACAAAGCAAGCATAAAACACCAAAGACAAATAATGATACTCTTTTTTGACCGACTGACTCCCATCCTATGTCCCAGTTTAAGTAAGAACTGGCCAGGTAACCGCTCTTTACATCTTTAAAGTAATTCCTTTAGCCTCTGCGCACCCTTAACCCTCTAAAGTCAAAGCAAAGATCATCCAGGTCACAAACCCTCTCAAAATCTTCTGAAAATGGGATGTGCTTAAGTTTATCTCTGCTTGTACCCACGAAGGGAACAGTCACAAATCGATCTGAACTCATTCCAGCCGTGTCCCTGCTACGATCAATCTATTTCCTTATCTTTATCAAGCAGCCTCTGATCAACACTATAAAAACTTCCACACGTCAGACTCTAACACTCTTCTTCTAGAAGCAATTCCTGCAGCTGATCCTAATCCAAAGGCCTTCCAGCAGCAGAAAATTGCTGTGTATTAAAAACACATGTAAATCTTTGGTACATTATGTCCAAAACCGCTGAGAACAACAAACATTCGCATTTGACCGGTAGCCACCAATTTCGTTATAAATATTTATATAGGGAAAAAAAAGGCACAAAATCTTTGTTTGCTGCATAGCAAAGCACTCTAAATTAAGGATTATTTAAAGTGTATATTCATTAGCTGGAAATCTGTACTTGAAGTGACAAATCCTGGGTTTAGCTGCACACAGTTTGATTCTCCTGAACTGAATTCAAGGATTCTACATCTTTGCTAGCAAAGAGAAGCTTTCATGGACCATTCCCAATCTTGGCCACGTAAGTACACTAAACGCTCCCAGCTGTACATAGAATCATAGAATCATTAGGTTGGAAAAGAAATCTTGGATCATCAAGTCCAACCATTCCTATCTGCCACTAAACCATGTCCCTGAGCACCTTGTCTACCCATCTTTTAAACACCTCCAGGGATGGGGACTCAACTACCTCCCTGGGCAGCCTGTTCCAGTGCCCGATGACCCTTTCTGTGAAAAATTTCTTGCTAATATCTACTCTGAACCTCCCCTGGCATCGCTTGAGGCCATTTCCCCAATATCTATTAAGTCAAAATGTGACTGTACAGTGCCAGCTTTACCCAGCCTCATTATTTGGGTTTACATTACATTTCCATCACACTGCTTCAGAGCAGACCAAGAGGTCTTCATTGGCAGGACTGTATCCTTTTGATATTTTCATGAGGTCCTTATGCATTAAATTAAATGCATAAGAAATAATGATCCAGAACACAAAGGGAGACGGAGCCAACAGACACTTCCCAGCTTGCATATTTTCCATGTGCATCGTATGGCCTGGCTTCTGGGATCCTGTTCCCTCTGGTTTGTTCCATGAGCTCTCCCCTCAGGCCAGGGACCCAGTACTTGACCCAGGAACTGTGGGAGAAGGTGCCAGCTCCACTTTCCTCTCCTTTGCCACAGGACACGAGGGTAAAACCTGAGGGCCCAGCTTCTGATTCCAGCATGGCAAAGCAGCTAGAGCTGACCAGTAGAATGGTAGGAGATGGGCACTGGTCCAACAACACAGAATCAAGAATAAATCCTCACAAATAAACCCTAACTGATGCCTCTGGGCTTTGTTGGTGTCTCTGCTTTTTTCTCAGTCTGTTGGCAAGACAGAGAACTTCATTGATTTGTGTTGCTTGGTTCTTTTTCCAGTATCCTGAATGTGCAGGGGCAGATTTAATTCATCATCAACCAAGTGGTTGACTCACCTTCCCTGGAGGGGTTTAAGGTGCAGGTGGATGAGGTGCTGAGGGACATGTTTTAGAGATTGGTGGGAATGGTTGGACTCGATGATCCGGTGGGTCTCTTCCAACCTGGTGATTCTATGATTCTATGAAATAAACACCTGGGGAGAATGAAGGCTTGAGATCAACCCGCAGACGGGCAAATTTTCCCTCCATCCTCACCAGATTTCTTTTCATTTCTAGGATCTTTCCTACACCAAGATGCTTTGGCAGATCCCAGCTTTACTTCCCCAGGTAACTGGTATAGGTGGATGCTAAGAAAAGGAGGTGAGGCAGCGAGTCCTTGGGGGACAGGGATGTACCTACAGTCACAGCCAGGGTGGCCTGGGCAATACCCTAGAGAACCAGCTGAATCAAGAATTTAGACACTGATGCATACAAAGATAATGAGGAAGGGAATATTTTTTTTAACTCTTCCTTCATACCCTTCACATGAATGGGTTTCCCCCTCAACACTGTTCCCAGGAAACAGCCAAGTGAACTCAGCCCCTTGGAAAGAGAGGGGAGAGCAGTGATGAACAACTATCTCACATAGGGATAGGCTGAAAAATTAGATCTTCTTCCAATGGAGCAAACAATGAACTGTAAAGAACATAAAAATAACCTGTGGGTGATCAAACCTGGAATATTTCACATTATATGTAAGGAGACAAGGTTTGCTAAAGGTTTTAACCTTTCCTCAGTACCCTGTCCTACCTACTCAGTTCCTCTATTTCCTCTGGATTTCATAATCTTGATGATTTCCTATTATGGATGCGAAGGAACAAGTAATAGTCACTTAGGGAGAAACGTATCAAACGTAGGAGAGGATTTTTTTTCACTTCTGCTGCTTAATAACTTTAGGAATGTGGGTCAAACTATTTCTTTATCTACTTCTGTTACATTAGTGACACATGGAGGTTGTAGAGAGCTCCGTTCCAGCATCTCTTTCAATTTTATGAACTTAGAGCAAGCGTTTTTTGCGACACCCCCAAAGCAGCATTGTAAACTGCCTGGCATGGGAATAGGTCACGTGTTGAAAAGCTTTTTGAGACCATCAAGCCAAAAGAATCCCACAAATCTGAAGCATCAGTCATCCTTCCTGACTCTGTGGCTGGTGTGGAGTTTGGCCCACTGTAATTTAATACCTTGTTCAGAGAGAGCCCTGGAGCACCCAAAAAGCAGCGTGTATGAAGGAAAGAGGCAGTGGGAACTTGCAGAGAGGCAGTAAAAGAGAAAAAAAGTCTAGTGCCTCTTAAAGACAGTCAGAGCTTGTCTTCAAGGAGAGGGTAGAAGGTACTGCAGAGATATTAAAGCTGTCACACCAAGCACCTAAGGGTCCTGAGCAGGATGTGAAGAAGCTGCCTTGCTTCTGCAAGGGGCAGGCAGGGCAGAGCCAGATGGAGAGTTTCTTCAAAGCACGCTTAAAGATTGATCAAATAGGATTTAATCCCACCCTAGGAAGAAACAAATTTCTCTCTCTCCTTGCATCGTCCTGTAGAGAGCTTTTTCTATCGCAAATGCTTAATAATCCTCAGTATCTGCTAGCTAAGAAGATGCTGTTGGGGTAAAGGAAGAATTCAAACTAAACCCAGCTCCCAGCCAAAGCTGAGAGCTTCTACAGAAGAACTGCATCCACTGAGCACCTCTGCTCAGCATAACCCCAGGCCCATCAGCACCCACTGCCCATCCCACACGCTCCTTGCAGGTAAAAAAGGAACTGCCCTGGTCTTCCCCCTCCCCACAAATCCTTATTAGCAGTGACAGAGGGGGAGCTGCAGGGAAACATTTGCCCTCAGAGCAAAATTTACAGTTACTGAGTAATTCAGTAACTCTTGGTCTGAGCCCTGAGAAACAAGGTCTGGCCAAGTCCTTCCAAGCTGGCAACGAGACGTTCATGAAAGAATTATATTAGCAGTTCTTGGGTTGTCTCCTTTATTTATACTAGAGGCTGATGATAAACGCAATTACAGTAGATTAACTTTGGCACAACTTCAGCATGGAAACAATATACCAAGGCCAAATTTTATTCCAAGTATAATACATCTATTGCCCTGTCTGCATTGCTGTTTATTTTGTTTGGACTGACAAACTTTAATTCAAAGAACGTAATTACAACATGACTTGCCACTAAGTTTTTTTTTTCAAGACTTCATTTGAAGGGAAAGTAAGTTTACTTCTCGTTGCATTTAAGTACGAAGGTTAATTTTCTTTGAGCTAAAAGGGTTTTCACTTGATTTCTATGCATTTGGGGCAACCAGCACAGCTGTGAAAACATAATTGCTCTTAGAAATTTAGGGCCGCTCATCCTCATTTTTGCAATTGCTCGCTCTTTTGTGCGCTCTCCTAATTTCAGCTCTCTGAAGCGGCCGCTGATTAGCTACCACAGGTGCAATCCATGTGGACTGCTTGCTACCTCCGACTCAAACATTTCCAACCACATTCTGCATCACAGGAAAAAAAAAAAAAAAAAAAAAA
>WAAB01022926.1:90719-106466 GCA_013389865.1 Piaya cayana
AAGATGATATATCTTATCCTGGAGTAGAGATACACAGGGGCAGAAATTACTTCCAAAAATGCAGAATTAACTCAATTGGTTTGGGCGTAGACGCGCTTGCAGAATTTAAATTTGTAGAAGGTACCAGCTTGTTGTCACCAGAGTGCCCATGGGAGCACATGAATACGGGGTGTTTAGTCGAAATGGAAGATTATTTTTATGGACAAAAACCTACAGTGTTTTGCTCCCAGTTCTGCCTCCTTCATACTCCCATAACCTTTATGAAAATCTAAACGTCTTCTGCATAGCATGTTGACCATACTGCTCTGACTGACCAGTCATACGAGTGAGCAGGAGCCTGTAATTCACATAACTTCCCATGAACTATCTTTTAATTTAGTCTATGGATCCCAGAAGAAGCTAAAAAGCTCCAAGAGATTCTTCAATTTTCAGCCGTGTCAATAGTCGCAGCTGTATTGCACTTCATAAAGGAAAAACATACGACCAGATTCTTAGAAACGGATTGCTGACAGTACCGGTGTATGTGGTTTTGCTCAAATCCATGTACCAGTCGTACATCGTAAGACATAGAAGTCACTAACCAATCTATAACTCAAGATGAATAATATTCCCGGTGGATTCTGCTTGTTATATTAAGCACACAGATCACCTGAAGTCACTTGTCAGCACCAGCAGGAATTGATCTAAAATCAATCATCAGAGAGCTGCGGTGCTAAGTCTGGGAACCCAGGGTGAGGGGGAAAAGGCTCAATTCCTCTGAGGTTCAGGGAGCATGTGTTTGCTTATCTTGGTTCTCAGACCCCCCATGATCCTCACCAGCAGAGCAGAGGGGACCTTCCCAGCCCCCAACATCTAAAGCACATTCTGAGCAATTCATAATATCACAGGGAAGGAGGAAGCCCTCCATAAAAAGTATGTGTTTTACTCCAGTTCTACATTCACTTTGGGTGAGTTTAGGAAAGCCCTCGGCAGTTAAAATCATAGAATAATAGAATCACCAGGCTGGAAGAGACCCATCGGATCATTGAGTCCAACCATTCCTAAGTACTAACATAGAAGCAATCACCACCAACAGTTAATCAATATGTAACTCAAGTTTGCAGCAGCACTTTCATATGGGTGAAGCAGCTTACAAAGTCACTCCTTGTGATTTACGCACTTGTATGAATGAGAAAACCATAAATCAAGAATAGCTTCAGGTAATCAAACCTCAGCCCTCAGGACTGAAAGCTGACATCAAACCAGCGATTTGGTTTTTTTCTCTGGGAAGAGATTTGTGGTGATCCTCGACACCAGAAATGTGCCCATCAATTACTGGATTTATGAACTGTCAGAAACCCCACGGCCACCAGCCAAGGGGCAGCACACACACAACTTTCATAGAATCATAGAATCACCAGGCTGGAAGAGACCCACTGGATCATCGAGTCCAACTTTCCTCCTTGCTTCAACAAAGAGACACCAAGCACTTCCTTGAGGCCATCATTTAAAGAAAATAAATCTTTTGCAAGCAGCGTAGTAGATGTTGGCCATGCTGTATCCTCTCCCATCACAATCCCAGCAATTAGGGATGCAGGGGGATGAAAGGAGCCATATACAAGAAACTTGAGGAAAAGCACTGTGTGTAAATACAATTTCTCTGCTCCAAGAACCCCAGTTTTTAATGGCAGCTCTCAGCTCAGCCGTTGCCCATAGAAACTCATCGTATCCTGTCAGATTATGGCACCGAGGCACATGTTTCGGCGAAGGCGCTCGCCGCCGTCCCTGCGGGCGCGGGGCAGGCAGCTGCAGCTGAGCGCGAGGAAACGCCGGCGGTGGAGCTGGGTTCCAAACGAAATGAATTAAAAGGGAATGATTTCCCCAAACAGAGGCTGGGGGGAATCATCAGAAACAAATTAAAATCAAAACAACTTTTCAGCAGGAAACGATGGAACAGATGTAAAAATATTTATTACTGGAAACGGCTAAACATGCCAATTAATTTTGAAGGGACTCAAATGGATTAAGCCCTTTTGTACTGGAAAATATGAAGGAGTCATGAATCACAGCGATACCTTTAGCAACGTAGATGTGTTTTCCTGGAAGGTCTTTCAGAAATCAAAGAACAAAAAGTCTGAAATATCCCAAACTGGAGAGTAAGCTTTCTGTTGCATGAATTGTACCAATTTTCCCATTACTATCCACAGAAAAAAAAATCAGGAGGAGGCAAAAATCAAGCTGCAATTTCCATACACCACGTTGGTCAAGTTTCAATCTGAACCACAACAGCCCTGGGGTCAAAATTAGCCATGTAAGCACTTTGGGATTCTCGAAGCACAGAAATAATTGTAAGTTCATTCAGATGCTGGAAGATGTACAGATAATTAAATGCTTAGATAGACCAGGGTGTAGCCCATCCCTGTGACCATATAGAGGCAGCATTATTAAACGCAGGAAATAAGGATGCGTCTTTGTTTATTTTGACATGAGAACATGGAACTCCTTTCCCACAAAAATGTATGTTTAAAATTCGTTCGTCCTACATTAGGATCTGAAGCAAACCACGACTGAAAAACAACCATCTATAACAAACCAATTCAATTTTAGGATCGTGGAGGGTGATTTTTTTTTTTTAATTGCTTAGACCTTTATCCGGATTTACTCCTGCCAGTGTGCAGAAAGAGAATTGCGAAACACAGAATCACAGAATCACAGAATGACCGGGTTGGAAGAGACCCACTGGATCATCGAGTCCAACCATTCCTATCAAACACTAAACCATGTCCCTCAGGACCCCGTCCACCCGTAATTTAAACACCTCCAGGGAAGGCGAATCAACCACCTCCCTGGGCAGCATATTCCAGTGCCTAATGACCCTTTCCGTAAAAAACTTCTTCCTAATATCCAACCTAAACCTCCCCTGGCGGAGCTTGAGGCCATTCCCCCTTGTCCTGTCCCCTGACACCTGGGAGAAGAGGCCAGCTNAGGCTAATGATGCACCTCTAACGCAGCATTTAAGGTTCAGCCCTGGACTGCAGAAGGCTGAAGAGCAGTCAGTGAAGATGATGTATCTCATCCTGGGGTACAGATTACACAGGGGCAGAAATTACTTCCAAAAATGCAGAATTAACTCAATTGGTTTGGGCGTAGACGCGCTCGCAGAATTTAAATTTGTAGAAGGTACCAGCTTGTTGTCACCAGAGTGCCCATGGGAGCACACGAATACAGGGTGTTTAGTCAAAATGGAAGATCATTTTTATGGACAAAAACCTACAGTGTTTTGCTCCCAGTTCTGTCTCCTGCATAGTTCCCTAACCTGTATGAAAATCAAAATGTCTTCTGCACAGCCCTGGCAGCACGTTGACTGTACTGCTTTGACTGAACAGTCATACGAGTGAGCAGGAGTCTGTAATTCACATAACTTCCCATGAACTATCTTTTAATTTAGTCTATGGATCCCAGAAGAAGCTAAAAAGCTCCAAGAGATTCTTCAATTTTCAGCCGTGTCAATAGTCGCAGCTGTATTGCACTTCATAAAGGAAAAACATACGACCAGATTCTTAGAAACGGATTGCTGACAGTACCGGTGTATGTGGTTTTGCTCAAATCCATGTACCAGTCGTACATCGTAAGACATAGAAGTCACTAACCAATCTATAACTCAAGATGAATAATATTCCCCGTGGATTCTGCTTGTTATATTAAGCACACAGATCACCTGAAGTCACTTGTCAGCACCAGCAGGAATTGATCTAAAATCAATCATCAGAGAGCTGCGGTGCTAAGTCTGGGAACCCAGGGTGAGGGGGAAAAGGCTCGATTCCTCTGAGGTTCAGGGAGCATGTGTTTGCTTATCTTGGTTCTCGGACCCCCCATGATCCTCACCGGCAGAGCAGAGGGGACCTTCCCAGCCCCCAACATCTAAAGCACATTCTGAGTAATTCATAATATCACAGGGAAGGAATAAGCCCTCCATAAAAAGTATGTGTTTTACTCCAGTTCTACACTCACTTTGGGTGAGTTTAGGAAAGCCCTCGGTAGTTAAAATCATAGAATCATAGAATCACCAGGCTGGAAGAGATCCATCGGATCATCGAGTCCAACCGTTCCTAAGTACTAACATAGAAGCAATCACCACCAACAGTTAATCAATATGTAACTCAAGTTTGCAGCAGCACTTTCATACGGGTGAAGCAGCTTACAAAGTCTCTCCTTGTGATTTACGCACTCGTATGTATGAGAAAACCATAAATCAAGAATAGTTTCAGGTAATCAAACCTCAGCCCTCAGGACTGAAAGCTGACATCCAACCAGCGATTTGTTTTTATTTTGGGAAGAGATTTGTGGTGATCCTCGACACCAGAAATGTGCCCATCAATTACTGGATTTATGAACTGTCAGAAACCCCACGGCCACCAGCCGAGGGGCAGCACACACACAACTTTCATAGAATCATAGAATCACCAGGCTGGAAGAGACCCACTGGATCATCAAGTCCAACTTTCCTCATTGCTTCAACAAAGAGACACCAAGCACTTCCTTGAGGCCATCATTTAAAGAAAATAAATCTTTTGCAAGCAGCGTAGTAGATGTTGGCCATGCTGTATCCTCTCCCATCACAATCCCAGCAATTAGGGATGCAGGGGGATGAAAGGAGCCATATACAAGAAACTTGAGGAAAAGCACTGTGTGTAAATACAATTTCTCTGCTCCAAGAACCCCAGTTTTTAATGGCAGCTCTCAGCTCAGCCGTTGCCCATAGAAACTCATCGTATCCTGTCAGATTATGGCACCGAGGTGCACGTTTCGGCGAAGGCGCTCGCCGCCGTCCCTGCGGGCGCGGGGCAGGCAGCTGCAGCTGAGCGCGAGGAAACGCCGGCGGTGGAGCTGGGTTCCAAACGAAATGAATTAAAAGGGAATGATTTCCCCAAACAGAGGCTGGGGGGAATCATCAGAAACAAATTAAAATCAAAACAACTTTTCAGCAGGAAACGATGGAACAGATGTAAAAATATTTATTACTGGAAACGGCTAAACATGCCAATTAATTTTGAAGGGACTCAAATGGATTAAGCCCTTTTGTACTGGAAAATATGAAGGAGTCATGAATCACAGCGATACCTTTAGCAACGTAGATGTGTTTTCCTGGAAGGTCTTTCAGAAATCAAAGAACAAAAAGTCTGAAATATCCCAAACTGGAGAGTAAGCTTTCTGTTGCATGAATTGTACCAATTTTCCCATTACTATCCACAGAAAAAAAAATCAGGAGGAGGCAAAAATCAAGCTGCAATTTCCATACACCACGTTGGTCAAGTTTCAATCTGAACCACAACAGCCCTGGGGTCAAAATTAGCCATGTAAGCACTTTGGGATTCTCGAAGCACAGAAATAATTGTAAGTTCATTCAGATGCTGGAAGATGTACAGATAATTAAATGCTTAGATAGACCAGGGTGTAGCCCATCCCTGTGACCATATAGAGGCAGCATTATTAAACGCAGGAAATAAGGATGCGTCTTTGTTTATTTTGACATGAGAACATGGAACTCCTTTCCCACAAAAATGTATGTTTAAAATTCGTTCGTCCTACATTAGGATCTGAAGCAAACCACGACCGAAAAAAAAAACATATATAACAAACCAATTCAATTTTAGGATAGTGGAGGGTGATTTTTTTTTTAATTGCTTAGACCTTTATCCGGATTTATTCCTGCCAGTGTGCAGAAAGAGAATTGCGAAACGCCCTTCTGGTAAGACCGGGAAATCAATTTAATTTTTCCAAAAGGAACTTAAAAGTGCTTCCCAGCACTGAAATTTTCCCATTCTAAATGTTGCTTTCACAAAGGGGCAATTTCTTTCTTTTCTATCCAGAAAGATTCTGCTCAGCTCCATTTATCGTCATCGCTTTCCCTTCCTTTCGCATTTTTTTTATTTTCTTATGCAAAATTGTTGTGTTCCTCCCCAAATAGGACTATGTTTGTAAGGTCGTAAGGGCATACTGATAAAATCATGGTTATTTAAAGAGTGCAAGATAAATATGACACACACGCTTGCATAAGGAGAAAGCAGCTGGAAGGATACTAACAATGTCGAGGTTATGTGTAAACTCCATTTTCCTCTCAAAAACTATGGAAACAGAAAAAGAACCAAGAAAAATTCACTGTTTGCTTAAGTGGAGACTTACTGATGCTGATTCTGAGCACAGCTTGTAGGAGAGACAAATCACTTCACGTTTCCATGCTTTGCTATTCTGATCTCAGCAACGAACTTTCATTCTATTTTCCTCCCTAATAGCTTAAACGTATTTTCTTTGGCAGATTCATTGCAATTGTGAAAATATTTTTGTCCCTAAACACGAGCAGGATTTCTTTTTCACAAAGTGACCTAAACTCCTGAGATTTTAACCCATTTACACACACTGAACAGCTCACCTACCACTTCTTGTTGCTCAGTGGGAGCTTTAACAACGTCGTGGTGTGGTTTGAGCTCTCCCTGCAAGGCCCTCCAGCAGGTAATGGGGAGACAAAGCCATCTCCAAAACCCAACCCATCCTAAATAAGTTATCTGGGAAGAAAGGAAGGGCCACAAATTCAGTCTGATCTTGCTCATCCCCCCCATAACGCCAACCCTAAATCCCAAACACTGCTAATCATGCAATAGCCACGGGAGCCATCCTTGTGGAAGGGGTTAAAAAGGCCCTCAAGTAACGAGAAGTGAGCTGCCCCTGGCCATTTCGGCTGCTGAAGTGCAGGTGTCACTTATGGAAACCTCACAAAACGCAATCTTTTTCCTACCACCACTACTAAAGCCCACAAGGAATTACTCTCACACTTACAACCAGATGCTGCAATCAACCAGGCTCAGAGAGCTGGGGGGGGGGGGGCAAACCCACCACATCTCACAGGCGGAGGACATGAGGATGCAGATCGTGTTCCCAGTGACAACAGCACGATGACTCCGCTAGAAGCCTCGTGGCCACACTGGAGCCGTCCCAAGGATGCCAGAGCAGGAGCTGACCTCCTGTGTCAAGCACGAGGTATCAAGTTATTTCACTCTTATTTATGAGCTTCTCCAGCAGCTAAACTAGTTCGACTGAATCATTCCTTTCCTATTAAATCTTTGACTATTAACTCTAAATTCCTTGACTGTAAGAACTTTAATTTATTTAATCATAGCTCAGGTGAAGGAAACACTGACAGCACGGTGAGTTGCTCATTCCCTTCTTTCTCTGGGTGATCACCTGTTTCCTCCACCCTCTTTCAAGCAATGAGTGAAGCCTACAAGAGGTAATGGAAGTGGTTTAAATAGTAAATACTGCTCCATACGCTGCATTGCAAGAATTAACACCACTGAGTGATCGATGCACTTATGCCTTCCTTGGGCATAAGGTAGAGTAAGGCACTGCACTGCCTTCATCCCATTGGAAACTCAACCTCCATGGCCAAAGTTAACACCTCCAGATTGCCTTTTTTTCCATGCCTGACACTGCTCAACCATAGAGCAAACCCACAAGGGAGGCTGGACACTGCTGACCTGGCAGAGGAGATGAGCAGGCAGCAAAAGACTGTTTAACAAAGTCTCCCACCATTCAACCACTGCTTGCTGAGCCCTTTCTGGAGCTTTAATCTGCATCAACATCAGTGATAGCCAATAGCCCCAACTTCAGTGGGTCCGTCCACTTCCATTTCCAACCTATTTACACCCTTGTGGCCATGACTTCTCTGTTATTTATGCACCAGCACTAGGATAAAACGAATCTTTCTATTTAAAGCGAGCTTCTCTTTGTGTGCCACGTGCCCTTGCGCTACAAGAAAGACAAATAAAAGGCTACTCGCCTCTCTCCTCCTGTTCTGTTCCTGGCTCAGCCCTCTCATCTCCCTTGTCCCGTCCCCTGTCACGTGGGAGAAGAGGCCAGCTCCCTCCTCTCCACAAGAGGAGGGAGCTGGCCTCTTCTCCCACGTGACAGGCGACAGGACGAGGGGGAATGGCCTCAAGCTCCGTCAGGGGAGATTTAGGCTAGAGATTAGGAGGAAGTTTTTCACGGAAAGGGTCATTGGGCATTGGAACAGGCTGCCCAGGGAGGTGGTTGATTCGCCTTCCCTGGAGGTGCTTAAGGCACAAGTGGACAAGGTCCTGAGGGACATGGGTTAGTGTTTGATAGGAATGGTTGGACTCAATGATCCAATGGGTCTCTTCCAGCCTGGTGATTCTATGATTCTCCCAGGCGGTTTAGGAAGGCTGCATCATTCAAAGACCAGAAACCTCACACAAAACCTTTGAAATTCTCCCCCATTCATAGGAACGGCCTTTGTGTGCTATTCAAACACCCCAAAAAAAAAGTCTCTTTTCCATATCAGCACCTTCTCACTGGGTAAAAGTATAAGAGAGCAGATCTTAGTGGAATTACTCTGATTGAAAAGGGTAGTTATATTTACATAAGCTAAAATCCAAATTGACACGGTGGTGGTAGTAGAGGTAATAGGGCACAAGCTGCTTCCAGTCCACATTTCTTAAATCAAATAGGCAGCAGAGAGCATGGTGAGGAGGAGGAGGAGGAGACTGAAGGCAACCGTCGCCTGTTGCTGCCACACGGTTCCACACGACTGGTGCTCATATCTCTCTGCTCACACTATCCCATGTTTAAAGGAAGGCTGTAATCCACCCCAGAAACCTGTGTGTACGTAGGAGAAAAGCAAGGCAATGTGATACTCATTTGTCTCAATCCCCGGAGAGGTTGTGTTTTACCAAATTAATTATCTATTTAGATCTGTTCAGCTTCTTAAGAAACTAATCCAGACAAGCCCAAAAGTACTAATAACATTTCAGTCTGGGCTTGAAGAGAGATTAAAGAACATTTATTTTGCTTCTAGTGTTTTCTAATTGCTCGCAACCTTTCCCTGCACAAGCATCTGAATGAGAAAATACAAACAAAAAGAATAAGTAGTAGGATTTCTGTTGAATTAAATTCCACTGGGGGAAAAAAAAATCAAGCTAACCTCAGTAAAACTGATCTACTTAACTTTCAACTAAATAAATGGACAGGAACATGCTTGGTTGGACATGTAGAAAATTTAGGATTTATAGGTCCATATTTCAAAACTATTGCAATGAACTTCATCTGTCACTTAAATCTTAGCTCTCGGCTCACATGCAGCCCACAGAAAACTGTCATTCTTGAAGTTTCCTGCTTTGATTGGGGTTTCTTTGAAGGGGTTTGAACCCTCAGCATGAGCATGTTGACCCAGGTGATGGAGAGCACCACCTAATCACAGAATAAAACTCAACTGTTCTCCTCAAATCCTACCTTTGGCCTGAAATTCAGCATAAACACATCAAGGCTAAGGAAAGTGGGAAGGCTCAGAAATGCAGATCTGGAATTCAGATCGTCCTGACGGCTCTGCCTGTGCCCACGGGGCTCAGAGAGAGGGCGAAGTGTTTTATTGCCCACAGAACAATTTATGAATGGAGGCTGGTTGTTCAGGAAACGTCTCAAGGTGAAAACAGCAAGTAGTAGTGGCTGGGGAATAAAAATAAATCAGGTTCATGGGGGGAGAACTGAGGCAGGGTGTGTTTGGTTTAAACACCGCTGCAAAAATATATTGTTTGGAAATTGCCTTTTTGACACGCAGCCCAAGCCAGTGCCTGGGAAATCAATACCAGGAACGGGTGAATTTGCATTATGATCCTCTATTTTGCCTTGCTAAGATTTATTGGCTGATAAGTGAATCGTGCAAGGAGGCGTAAAGCCATAACAAGATTACGTGTGAATGATAAGGAGAGGTTATAGTCTATAAGGAAGGACAACACAGCCCAGGGGAAGGCCCTGCAGTGGATTACACAGCACATGGCAGTGGGGCAAAACACAAAAGCCAGGTGAGGTTGTGTTAGAGGGATGAAAATAAAGGCGTGGGGCCAGTTTCGCTCAACCTGCAGTCGAGAGACAATAAATTATGCCTGTCAGCATCCACCAGGTCCTAGGACCAGCATATCCCCCTGTGACCCTCGTTAGGTTTTCCCTCGGGCTGATGCCTGCCCCACAGCCCCGCAAACGAGAGCTGCAGCCGCTGCCTTTCATGGGGGTCAGACCCATAGTGCGTGTAAATCCTGCATGCCAAGAGAGGAAAAGGATGTTTATTTGGGCTATTACATTGATTATGCAAATTTCACCCTGTTCGGATTATTTCAAAGCCTTAATAATCCACAGTGGGATATTTAAAAGAACCAGTTGTGTGATTTTTGTCCCCACGAGTCCGTGGTACAGGATCCAGGGACACTTCCCAGCCCTGGATGGGCAAGTGTCACCTTTGCCTCAATGTCCCTGAGCACCTTGTTTTCCTCTGGGAAAGAAACCTAGGCATGTGGGTTGCAAAGGAGCTATGACACCTGCATGTATACATATATATAGTTTTAATATTAGGGTATTGTGAATCTAAGTCTTGTGAAACAAATGTTTACTTGCTCTAGCACAAGGAAGGTTCAATGCTGAGTAATTGAATTGAATATTTTTGAATTATGTATTCAATATAATTAAAATAAGCGTATGTATGTGTTTACAGTCTTTATTTAAAGTCATTAACACGCTATCTCTATTCGGAAGCTAATTGGCACTGCTAATTTACAGCGAGGGAAAGCAAGACAAGAGGACAGCATGTGATTTCCACACTGAGCTGGGAGATGGGGATGAGAGGCTGCGGCCCCAGGCTGTGCCCCAAGCTGGGTTTGCCCCAGGGCTCTGTGCTCCTGAACATCCCGTGGGCTGAAAACAGCCCCCCCGAGCTTCAAGAACCTGACAGTGACAGGATGGAGACCAGCAAACAAAGATGCCGTGGACACCACCCTGGGAATAGAAAGAGGAAATTTTTCTGTAGGGGGAGGAATGCATAAATGAATGCAGAAAAAGTCCTTGGGGTTGGTTTTTTTTTAGCCCTTGCAGTCCCCATCTCTGTAAAGGAAGGCTCCAGGCAGTACTTGAAACTCCTGTAGAGGTGAATACCTGCATGCATAGCACATAAGAGTGATTTCAGACCTTCCCTGTCTCCTCCGTGCCATGGAAAAAAAAAATTCAGTCAGATACAGGTGTCCAGCACTGCCACTTGCAACTCATCAGAAGTGGTGTGTAAGCTCTCTGTTAAGCTTAGCTGGAAACAGCTACCAGCTTTAAACATTTATTGTGGAAGGAAAAAAGAGATAGTGCACTCACATAATCATAGAATCACCAGGTTGGAAGAGACCCACCAGATCATCGAGTCCAACCATTCCTATCAAACACTAACCCATGTCCCTCAGGACCTCGTCTACTCGTGCCTTAAACACCTCCAGGGAAGGTGAATCAACCACCTCTCTGGGCAGCCTGTTCCAGTGCCCAATGACCCTTTCCATAAAAAACTTCCTCCTAATCTCTAGCCTAAATCTCCCCTGGCGGAGCTTGAGGCCATAACTTCATTTCTGTAAGAACACGGCTACAACAGCTCACGTTACCAGATTACGAACATGTTGCCTTGGTGCCTTCATCACATAATTGCACATTTAATCTGCTCGAGACAGGCAAAATTTATGGAGGTATTTAACATCACTGACATCCGTCTTACTGTATTATAAAGTGGGTTTTAATAAATCAAATTCTTCGCTATAGGACACAAGCCTTAACTTGAGAAACAAAGAGCCAAGGAAAGGCATCTGCATGGACTTGAGCTGAACGTACCTCAAACCCACAGGGTCCTGGGCAACAATAGCCGGAGCTATCAGCAACCTACCCATTGTCGTAAATAATGTTGTGACAAAAACAAATAAAGAAAGGGATTTGTCAAGTTAATTTTCCTTCGTAGCTCGAAGCCAGGGATTATTTATAGCAAGCGTCTTGAACAAATTAAGGAAAGACACAAGATTTGGCCACTGAGTTTGCTCAAAACACGCACTGAGAAGAACCAGAATATTCTGTAGCTTCAGTTGATGGAGTTACACTGACTTGTAAGTCCTGAGGATCTGATATGCGGTTTATACTGTTCAAGGCCTTCCCATATGATGTTGCGTACTGTCAATCCCACATTCAGCAAAATCCACCATGGAAATCAGAGAGGGAAAATTGCTATTTTTGCTTAGCTGGTTTCCACTGGGTTTCACGCAAGCGGGATTGCTCGTGGTGACATTGGGGAGGTGGATATTTATATCTAAAAATAACATTGGTTTTAATGCATCTTCTGGTTTAGTCCAGGTCAGGACTGGTACAAGCCAGTAGAGCTGGAAGTTTAGGTGCTGTGTTTTGGTTATTGAAGCATTCAAGAGCAGAAAAGCAGAACACTGCAAAGCAAGAGCTTGGATTCAAGAGCACCTGGAGGACCCTTTTGAAGCAGAAATACTTTAAAATACTGAGTGGCAGCAAGGAGTTGGGTTCGCTAGGACATGAAATAGGTGGGGACTCCCCACCACAGGCTGCACACAGAATCATAGAATCACCAGGTTGGAAGAGACCCATCGGATCATTGAGTCCAACCATTCCTAAAGCAGAACTGATTTCTGCCTCAGTCACTAGGATTGTTGCAATTAGCACCGTGCTTGTCATTTTGATTCTCTTCCCATTTTGACTTTTCTCTATGAATGTTTGAACTACAGCTACCTACAGACTTGCTTTTATTTCTAATGCACCAAATACCATTCAGGTTTGAACCACAACACTGCAGCAAACATTTGTTCTTTTCCTTTTGAAGCTAAAGAAAACAAGCAGTGAGCTAGAAGCTACTGTCAACCCCTTTCTTCTTTTCTTACCCACGATGACAGGGAACCCTTTAAATTTCAGCCTAATAGAGACCATTGCTACACTTTCTCTAGAAAGCGTGTAAGCAAAACTCAGCTGCCCTGCCCTGAAAATTGTCTCCCAGCAGCACAAAACAGAAGATGAAGAATGGTAAAGATCAACTTGTCTTACCATGCTTTAGCTCCAGATGGATTTGTGCAGACAGAAGCACAAATTACACCTTAAAACAATGGCTTGTTGACATTGAGAAAACAATTACAGCACCTTTTTTCCCTGCCTGGTCTCATCAGCCAGGTTCCCATCTCTGTAACTCCGAGTATAACACCAAACTAAATTACACAGGAAGCCAGGGAAGAGGTACTGAGGGCACATGGTTTAGAGACTGGTGGGAATGGTTGGACTCGATGATCCAGTGGGTCTCTTCCAACCTGGTGATTCTATGAAATTGAAATCCCTGATGTTAGTTATACTCAGTGGACAGAGGCAAGCCGAGAGGTGTATAGAAGTTAATATAAAAGGCTTCTGAAGTGACATTGGTGTGTGTTATATCCACTGCTGCTGCTGCTGTGTCCACACTTTACAAAGAAATAAAAGAGAAATTTCTGAGAAACTTGGCATAGCTTGTAATATCCTTGAATATAATTATGGGGGTGAAGGGAGGAGGGGGGAAATGGTCACTTAACTTAAACTGGATTAATTTAAGAGCTTCTTTAGGAAAAAAAAGAAGGCTACCCTGTTCTACACATACTGGTAATTATCTTCTTAGCTGATATNATCCCATGTGTGTCACTGCCCATAGCTGTAGGGATGGAATTGGATGGGCTTTGAGGTCCCTTCCAACCCAAATCATTCCATGATTCTGTATAACCATTCTGACCAACTAGCATGACCACACATACAAGATTAGCCAAGTGTTGTGGGAAAGGCAAACCTATCCTGATTTTTTTTAATCTTTCTGCAGCCAGCCTTACCCAATAGCTTATTTGGGGCTATTTTCATACTAAAGAAATCAGCACGCCGGGTACAAACACGTCTAAAGGCTGTGTGGGCTGTTTCTTATACTTAGAAACTGTATTTGCTATTCAGGAGCGTTACAGGATTCAATTTTCACTTCCGGAGAGCGTTTCCCAGGCGACTTTCTTCCGCTGCCCTGCTCCGGTGAGGAACATCAAGAGCCGCTGCAGAACTTTGAAGAACCAGCCAACAATTTCAGCGTCTCCCTGGCAAAAACAGACCCTGCGAGGCAGCCCTCCCATCCGACAGCTTCAGAGCGAAGGGGTGGGCTGCGCGGGGAGCGGGGGCACAGCCGCGTTCACAGCAGAACAGCCTTTCCCAAGCCAGGCAGTAAACGCAATTAGAGAGAACAGAATATCCCGAGTATAAGATATCAAAACAAAACACCATCAGACATTGGAAGCTGAGCATGCAGGACTGTTTGGAGCTGTTTGGCCTCCTTTCCACTGGTATCCGCCGCTCACAGACACAGAGCAGAATGCTGTTTAAAAGCTTTTTCATGTCGTTCTCTGCATTTGCGGGGGTTTTCAGTTTTGATTCCCTGTTATTGAAGTGGAGGTGGCTCTCACTGTGGCTCCTGTGTCACCACCCAAGTGCCTTATCTACAGAAAGTTCAATATGAGTAAGAGGTGCCAAAGTCACGGCTAAGAGGAAAGAAAAGCCTTACAAGATGCCTGGAAGAGAAACCACTGCCTAACCCGGCTGATATCAACAGCCAACATGCACAAAGCACCAGAGAAACAAATCCTAGTGAAGAATTTATGAAGCTGAAGAAGCTAATTAGAGGCACCTCAGTCTTAGGAAATTAGGACAGTAGCACAAAGATAAATCATTCATTTTGGCCCTTGGCATCCCTTCCACATTACCAGCCAGCTGGCCGAGACTCCAGACTTGTACATCAGAGAAGGAGCAGAGTCAGACTCTTCTCACACGGGGAGGAGGTGGCTTCAGAACCTTGAATCTTCACTCATGGGAGGCCAGTGCTGGCTGGAATTGATCACCAACCACTGACTACTGGTGCCAAAAGGATAGGGCAACCACCCCTTCACCCCAAAATATGATGATTTATTTCTTGAGTCACCAGTGCAAGACTTTTCACATTGATTTTCAGCTGGGCAGAGGTTTGGTGGTTGCAGAAGCAGCAATGGGATTGCAGGAGACATGCACAGCAACTGAACTATTGCTGGGGATGAGGCTTCATGGAAAGTTCTTTCTCTGAGGACAAGCTGGTTAAGACATGAAATGCCAGAGCTCATGACAAACCTCAAGCCCCAGAAACAGTCTAAAGGCACGTGGACTGTGACTCCTGAAACTTTGAAAGGGAAGGATGGAGATCTTTTCTTCTACCTTTGTTGTGGGCATCTGCAATGCTGCTTTGTTAGCAGCCCTGGAAAAGGAACAGGGTGCAGCTCAGCCTCTGCAAGATGTCAATATGGATCCATTGAAGCAGATCTTATAATGTGCCTGCACTTAAGTTCTGATAACCCAGACCTCAAACCCTGCGGGAAGCTGCGCTCTGGCAGATGCCGCAGCTCTGCCTGGTTTCTGAAGAGCACCAGGGGAGGAGACATCCAGCAGCATCCCACTGCTTGTACCTGAAATGGATCATTTCCTTCTGAATCCCTGGGGGGATCAGCCTCTATCACAGGTTTCACCTTTTCAGTTGTGAGTTATTCAGCTCTGTTAAAAATATAAGAGAATAGTTGATCCCCTGAAGGGAAAATTTCCTAATTCACCGTATGAAATAACCTGTAAAGCAGCATTGCCTTTGATTTCTCATTTCTTTTTATTTTTCCACTGATCTCATCACATTCTCTCATTGTCTCATCTTATAGAGCAAAGCAAGAGGACAGCTAATCTGTTTTCCCTCTGCCCTTCTTAATACCTTCGGCTCAAAATTCACATTAACTCTTAGGGGTCCTAATCTCAGAGAGCATCCATAAAGCCATGTCTACTTCTCTATAATTCAGCTTCTCTGAAACTTCTCTTTCAAGCCACTGAGGC